>MPVS01000004.1:0-159503 GCA_001931775.1 Fomitopsis pinicola
CCATGCCGCGCGGCCAAGGATGGGTCTCGATACCGCCCCGGACTCCAGGCGGGTGGTGCGGCTACGAACGGACGTGCAAGGCCACGGCGCGGGGGCTTGTGGTGGTCATAGACGAGAGAAGGTGAGCACGGTGATTGAGATGCGTACGTCCGTGCTCAATGGTCGTTGACCGCCGTCCATGGTAGTATTCGCCGCCGTCCATGGAGATGTAACTCTCCCTCGTCGTCGCAAGGCAGCCAGTGCGAGGAGATGCCGGCGCAACGTGTGTCGCGGATGTACACGTCAGCACAGGCCCCGACAGGCGTCTCCGTGAGTCCGCGTCGGCCGCACCGACTCTGCAAGCCAAGCGAAGAATCGAGGCGGCAAGCGGAGGCCTTGCTCCGTGCAATCGCGTCTGGCACGGTACGTACAGTGTTGCCCGGCAGGTCTATCCGGTTCAAATAATGGGACGAGCGCGACGTTCAAGCACTCGCAATTGGCCTTCCCGGCCGGCGCTGTGTCATGGCTTGCGACTGCCTGAGGCCCGAGGGCTTTATCCGACGCGCAGAAGTTCTCAGCAAATCACCCATTTGCCGAAGAGGCGTCGCTGTTGCTCTCCCGCTCGCAGGGAGACTCTGGCGAAGCGGCTTACACGTGCAACAGCCTACGCGCGGCCACTGTCAAACGTATGCCGTGCGCGCTGTGTGAACGCAGCAACGTGTCGTAACGTGCGCCGCTACGGCTTGGCACTCCTGACCGACCCGTCTGCTCGCATGCGTGGGCGCGGAGTGCCCCGCGCAACGAGACAGCGCTGCTCGTACGGCTTCGCGACGTGTGGCCGGACTCATTGTCCGTCGATATCGCTGCAGGAGTGACCGACCACGCGTGTGTGCCGCCGTTTGCGGCAACAGCCCTGCTTACGTGGACGAGGATGCACATCTCCGCAACGCCCACATAGTACGGTAACGGATTCGTGGAACCGCAGCTCGTGGTTCCGTGTGCGGACACGAGCGGATATGAATGCGAGCGGGGTGAGCCAGCGGGCCGAGTGCAACTGTGACGGTCACCGCGGAGTCCCTGACGTAGTGAGATGAACAGTAACATGAGACCGCTTACGTGCAGAGGCGTAACGGAACTACACAGGCAGCGTAAGTCTGGACCGGTCGGAATAGCGACTCACCGTTGCTCTGTGACGAGAACCCTGGCAGGATGAAACCCGAAGTCTTCATCAGTGGTCCGAGCTGCTATAGATCTGGTACAGCTCACGTCTTGTCATAGTGGCGGCCCAGCGTGCCACGTCCTATGCTGAGACGTCGGCCGGCGTCCGTGAGCTGAGTACAAAGGGGACATTAGCAGTGGACAGTGCAATTTAAGAATGGTACAGACCATCCGTGGCTATGGATCTGTGTCCAAGCAAGTAGAGAGGCCATCGACAGAGTGGAGCAGACTGTAGGATTCTCGCTACTCAGGCTTGCTTATATAGGTGCAATGTGGTCCGTGCGCGGTGTGCGATATGGTCCGTGCGTGGTGTGCAGAGTATCTGTTCCGCATCAGGTTTCAGAATAGCCGTCACAAAGCGCTCATACGGCATGGTCTGATTCTCCGTGTCCTTGGCCGTGCATTTTATTGACAAATGCACTTCATGCTAGCACAGGGAAATGCCGTCAAAGTCATGCTCTGCATGGCGGGTCACGGTGATGTCAATGTCAATCAGTGTTTCCAGGTACCATTGAGCACCAATGTATATGTATGCATTTGTCAACTATAGTAATGATCTGGCATACCGGAAGAAGCAGTTACACTCATGTCCATGAGATCTGCCCAGTGCACAGTGGGGAATTGCTGCAGTTGCGTGACTCGGAGCATCCCACATAAACACATATAATGTTTTGGCGCTGCGGGGAATACTGATTTGTATACTACAGTACCAGGGCTCTTGCTGGATGTACAATGGGGACAAGATGTCGAGGATCGCTCAATGGGCGCCTGGAAGCTTGGCGGTCGATAGCCTCGTGTTTGCGGATCGGTCGTGCGATCTCGACCCAGTATGGTAATCTCTGGATCTTGCCCACGGCCGGTGGCCAAAACGGATACCTCCTCCTCGGGCTTCCTAGCGCTGACACTTCACTCGAGACCGATGACTCGGAGAGAAAGTTACATGCTCGGCAGCATAACACTCGGGCTGTAGCTACAGAGGTTCACAATAATCAAGCATACCATACTGAAACTGAGGAGAACCTCACTCCCCGAGGAAATTGGCCAATCTTGGGATCCCCAAGATTGACCAGTATCCTCGGGGAGGCAAGGTTCTCCGATTGGCGTTGATTGCAGTGGGAATGCGGGCATTCGTGGCAGGTTTTGTCATGTGTCACTTAGCCGAATACGAGCACTGTAGGGACCCTGAGAAGCTTAAGCGAACATCAGCCACCGGAGAGTCTGGATCCCCCGAGGAGCGCTGGGCCACCGGCTGCCGGAGAACAATAGCAGAATGAGTGTTTCAGCAGAGAGTCGAGGCCACGATGACTAATATCCATGATTGGTGGTCCGAGGTGCTCAAACACGAGACAGTATATATACAAGGCCAGGTCAATCTCGCAACTGATCACCGTCCTTATGCCCGTCCCCCATACAACTCCGAGTCCACAGAACTGAAAGCCGGGACGACAAGACTGCCGGTAAGTCTCATTCTCACCTAGTCATCATTGACTCTGAGCACTGACATACACTGCCAGACATCATGACAACGAGCTTCCACACCCCGGGACTTGGCAGTGCACACACAGAGCTGCACGAACACACCTTTCCCCACAATCGAGCTAGGCACACGACGTAGAGCAGAGTCGTTGTCCGGCATCAATGGGTGGGTCGACACTTTCGGAGAGCTCGGCTGACTGCTAAGGTCAAACAAGGTATGTCTGCCGGGACTTGTGTAGATGAACATAACTGACCATTGATTCGGACTGCTCACTAGATGTCCGTGCACGCAACGTGTACGAGCATTTGGCGTGCAAGAGAGAGCCAGGCCCGCTGCTGTCGCATTCAATGTCGCTTGCGATATGATCATTTGGAAGATACGTGTCCAGGCAATGCCCGGAACACTCATCCCGTTCCTCATCGCGGCGGCGCACCCGGTGCAGCTCGGTCGCAGTTCTTGCCTTATTCCCTCACTATACGAGTGCCTCCACGGCCCACCGATCCAAACACCGCCCGGCACACTCTTGTTCGTCGAGTGCCCGTAGGTACCGACCGCCCGAGGGATACCCCTTCATAATGATCGCACCCGTTCTTCCATCCCTGCACTCTAGCTCACGTTGCAATCCGGACACGATGTACTCATCCTCGGTTCAGCGTTCGGCGAGGACAATGCGTGCGGATAAGCCTCGAAGCCAGACACCACTCAGAGGATGTCTTCTTATGGAGTGATAGTCGGGGCAAGTGCCGACATTGAAAGGCACGGGGGTATGTGCTTTGACCGGGGTTTTGTATGTCCCACTGATCACTGGGCATTGCAGGCATTTCCTGCCGGCGAGGCATTAGCTCCTGCTCGCACGCCTGAGTTCAAGGAGACTCACCTCGATGTTCCCGACACCATATATCATCGCCCTGACCGCCACTTCGCTTCGCACTGGACGCACGCGCGACTCGGAGACGTCAGTCACCATGCCGAGTAAGCAAGCAAGCAAGCATCGACTCACGCATTGCGTACTGCCGAGTAGCCTACCACGCCACACCGCAACCGCTCGCAATGACATGCAGTTGACACGACGGGCACCGCCGCGAGTGCGCGCCGTGCGATCGAGTCCGATTCGGCATTCGCATCAATGCACTCTCCGTCGCCGGTCATCATCACTGCTCGCAGCCCCGACTCTCCCTCCCTCGCGGACACGTCCATTCCGCCGTCCGGGGAAGATGTCCTGAAGACGAGCACCAGCCGGCACCCTGCGGGCACACAAACAAGGCGGGGCGCGAGCGGCCCTAGCGGGGGGAGTTCGCAATCCGCCTGCACACTGCACGTCTTGGATGTGGGGGTCCTGTCGATGTCGGCGCTGCCTCCCCGACATCCCTGCTGCTCCCCGACATTGCCTCCGTGGCCACTCTCCCCGCAGAGGCTGCCCACGCAAGGCCGATTGCGGCACAAATCCCTACGTGGTGGGTGCCCAATCGCGCCAGGCAGAGCGCGCCACGTCCTGTCCTTGCCGTCCCGCACGTGTCCTTTCGTCGTCGCTCCCCGGCACGCTTATTCCGTCCCTGTTGCTGCTCAGCTCGGCTTGTCGATGTCGATCGCGCATGCAGCCCTTGCGGCCACCGAGCGGCATGCTGTGCGGCGGTCGTGCACTCGCTGTCCTTGCATCGGCGAGAGGGTCTTCCACCACTCTCGTTCGCCACGCCGCAAGTCTAGTGCGGCGGCGCGATCTTCCGGTGTGCAAAAGCCCGTACATGGTGGGCAACAGGTCGCGTGCCTCGCTGACCAGTTGTCATCAAGACCATATCCTACTGGCGAGGGCATCAACTCCGGCTTGCACACAAGAGTTCGGGTGGACTCGCCTCGATATTGACTAAGCACCCCCTACACCTCTCTTGGTCGACCCGATTGTGGTGCCTGTTATTTGCGTTTGCACTGCACGCACGCGAGACGTCAGCCACCACGCCAAGTGAACAAGCCTCCGCTCACGGTTTACGTCGTACCACCGAGCACCATTCGACACTGCGCAAGTATATTTGGCGACTGCTCGCCACAACACGCGTTGACACAACGTATCGACGCCCCGCGAACGGGGTCCCGCCGCGAGTGCACTGGCTACATTAATGTACAGCCCGTGTCCTCGTCCGCCGCCGCAATGCAGATACAGTCCGAAGATGCTCCTCGCCGGTGCGTCCGGTCTGCCGCCCAGGAGAAGAGTCTCTCCGGTCATGCAACGGCATGTCGACACCGCCTGCGTGTTGCCTGACGGTCGGCGCCCCGCGAACGACGATGACGCGATGTATCGCGTTCCGGCGAGCGGCCCCGGGCCACGCATAGCTACGCCTGGTTGTTGGGCTGCTCTTCGTCCTTGCTGGTTCGCCTCTCCCTCATCCCCGCCGCTTCCCGACGCCATTCACCACGCACATGCCCTCCCGCTCTCTTGTCATACCGCAAGTCCAGCGGCGGGGCGAGCCTTCTGCTGTGGGGATCCCTATGCGGTGGGTGCCGATTGCCCATGGCAGTGTGCGAACCCGACCTTGCGCCGTGACCTGGTCTTCTGGCCTGCGTGCCCTTCTCCACTGCTCCCCGGTACGCTTGTGGTCATTGCATCTCGCGCAATCGCCTGTATCTGCCGCGAACCCGGGCGCACACTGTGTCCATTCCATTGGGTGCGGATCGCCCAGTGAGGTGCGCGTGTCGTGCGCTTGCCATCAAGCACGACACTGGCGGAGTCGGCGTTGTTCGCGAGTGCGCACAGTTCATCCAACGCGCGCCGCGTGTCATCTATGCAAAGGGCGGGCGAGCACTACAAGGGACCGGCACAGGGTGAGTACGTACGGTCACCAGCCCGGAGCGCGCCACACACACACCGTCATGCGCATGGATCAAGTACGACGCTGGCGAAGTCTGCACTTTTGCGAGTGCGCGTTGTCCGTCCAACGTGCACAGTGCGCCGAAGGGAGAGCTGTTCTTGTTCAGACAGCGTATTTACGTTCAGTCCGCGCGACACTCACCGATGCGGGTATGAACAACCATGCGCAGCCGAGATGGGCCAGCGCCAGGGCGAGAAAGAGCGGAATCAGCGCGTTCGAATGCAGAAGAGATGCAGATGACTCACCCGCCCATACGTGAGTTGCGCTATGCATCGTTAGGGAGCACTGACGGCAGGGAGATGGATTGCATGTGCGAGTGTCCCTGCGGGGAGGCGAACGTATGTCAGTAGAGGTGATTTCTGTAGTTGTGGGTAGGTAACAAGGCTCTTTTTTTCACCTTCCAGCCAATCACCGCCCTCGCATTCCCATTTCCCGCCCTCGCCATTGGCCGTTCAGACCAAACCAGCCTTGCCGCCCATCCAAACCAGATCCTCCCAGTGCAAGCTTCACGCCGCCCGGCCGCCACAAACTAGTGTCCGTTGGATATCTGGAAAGGAGGGTACAGCCACACCGTACGTAATATTGGCTTGCCTCTCATCACCGGTACCTTGCCCCGCACCAGCGGCGTCCACCGTCCCGCCCTAGAACCATCGTGCTTGCCTTCTTCGCTCGGACGCGAGGCTACGCATCGCTGGGCAGCTGCCCCGTGGCTGAGTTGGTTATTACGGTACAAGCGGCCGCGTTGGGTGGTTCCTGAGTTCGAGTCTCTCGAGGAAGCGCGCGTCGAGGGATCACGCGCGTCTAAGATGTTTTCGCCTTTTAGCTCCTCACTGCAAACCACAGAACCCGCGCACTCACTTCGCCCGAAAAGAGTCCTGCTTGCTCAACGCCGTCTTCGAGGGAGACCAAACGGAGTCTCGGGAGAAGGACATGATGCTGGCACTACGGACGTCGACCAGACCCGGCCCCGAGTGTGCGCGCTGCGTACTCACAGCCCGGGCTAATGTTAACCTTGTCCAAACCCTCCGGCGACCCTCGGTTTGTACCAACCAGAACCCGCGACGATGCGGACAATATTAGCTTAGCACACTCACGCGGCCGCATATACCCATGCCACGACGCGTCAGAGCATCACACCCACGGCGTCGAGCAAAAGGGGGTAGCAGTATGCTGTGGCCTTGAGGCATCTGCCACCAATGCACGCGTCGAAGTTGCGTCACCGCGCTCCGCGTCGGACATGCGAGACCGTAGTTTGCAGGTCGGTGTGAAGGTGCGTAGATGATATCCCACGGAAGGCTCGACGCTTATCACTCTGGTACATCTACGTACGCACTAGAGTTTTGTCGCTCGTAGGGACTGGGCAACGTTAACTGCGGGTGGTGCCCTCGAGCGTAAGTACATCTGCACAATGCGTTCACAGGCGGCGTGGGTGCCCTCCCCCTTCGACAAATCCGCCGCACAGCCGCATTGCACCCACAACCCAGATCGATCACTGGCATCGGTGGTCTTCTCCCGCGCCGATGGCACACTACTCGCTGCCGTCATATTCCGCAGCCACTTGGATTGCCAGCCGAGCGCGGTGCCCATGTCCCTGCCCGTCTCCTTCCAACTTTCCTACGCAGGGTTTAGATGGCCTACAGTCTTCCCTGGCCCACGTTCGCCCGGGCGGCATTTGACATGTTCAAGTGGGTTGGCAAACGCACACGCACGTCGACCTGGCTGCTCGACGGATCGCTGCAACCGACCACCCGGGCTGCGCGGAAGAGGCTCTCTGCGAGCAACGTGATAACGCGCGGCGCTGATTGAAATTCGACTGCGGGTGCGGGTGCGTGTCGCCCGTCGTGACTGTCAACAACGTTGCTCTTGCACAGGACAATCAATCGTGCGGTATATTCTAGCTCGACGACCCGACGAAGTCCGGTCGCCCAATCATGGCCGCACGACCTGGCCGATAGGCGCACCGGATGGATAGACGAAGATGAACCGGGCCCCCGCCACCGATTCTACAACTTTGGCCGAAAATTAACGAAGGCCACGGTCGGAGGTTTCCACAATCTTGACTCTCACTGTACGCTTCCGATGGCAAGCACACGTGTTCATATTCAGCATGCACGCTCATGTTGGATTGGAACATTTGTGCTTGCCATTATAAGCTGATTCAGTTCGGGAGAACCTGAGCCGAGCTCGACTTGAGGTGAAAGAGTATTGTGAGTCTGTACACATTCTTCCTCGACTTGTATTGACATTTCCACCACAAAGGCTCTTCTACCCCATTTGCGGCACACCCTAATCCTGATGTCCTGATATATCACCCCCCACAAGGTCGTACGTGCGATACTCACATGAGATGCATCCAGCATCGATGGCGCTCAATGCACAAACGCTAACACTTAAGTAGCTTCTGTCTGCAGCACTCGTGGATCTTCGGCACGTGATCTCATGCGTTCGGGAGGTACGATACCTGTTATCCTCAAGCTCGCGTATTGAGCGCGGCCCAGGCTTTAGTAGAAGAAGCAGAATCGTGATATGGCGTTTCCACTTGCGGACGCGACCTTTCGCGCGGCTGGCTCATCTGTTCGCCGTCCCGGACACTCCCTCACGGGGTCAATATGACGCCACACCGCGCTGCCACAGTCCGCCTGCCCTTGCGGAGTGCAGCAAGTTCTATCTACCAGAAGCACCACGCGAGAGCATTCGTCGCCGCGCAACACATACAGCGGGCCGTGCTCGGACAGCTGACCCTTACTCGCACCTTGTCCGCCTCACACGGTTCGTACAAGCATGGGTGGGGGATAAGAAGGTGGGCATGCCACTGCGCGCGGTCCAGACCCCTAGACTCTCCCCGCCCGAACGCACGCCCCCGCGGCAATGGTGCGGCTCCCTACGAAGACAGGTGTCGCGGGCCTCGAGGGCACTCCGCTCATCGGCGTGCTCACCTCCGTCTGCAGCACCGGCTTCCTCCTCTTCGGCTACGACCTCGGCGTCATGTCCGGCGTTGTCATCTCGAAGTACTGGCTCGAGCAGATGGGCAACCCCTCGACGATCATGATGAGCACGATCACCGCGCTGTATGACGTCGGCGCGGTCGTCGGCGGGCTCGCCGCGGCGTGCACGACGGAGCCGCTCGGGCGCAAGCGGACGCTGATCCTGGGGACGGTCATCCTCCTCGTCGGTGTCGTCCTCATGGGCACGTCGTACGAGCGCATCCAGATGATGGTCGCACGTGTGATAACGGGGATTGGTGAGCCTGTGCCAATCGCGTGCTCTCGCGCACTCTGTGTAGAAGCTGACTTGGACTTCGCGCCAGGGATTGGGTACATAACCTCCGGTAAGCCTTCCCCGACCTAGACATGTGCATGGGAAAAGCCCGCTGACGGCCGTATTCGTGACCTGCGTCCTCGTATGCGCACGCAGTGACCCCGGTGTACCAGAGCGAGATCACGCCGCCCGAGCACCGAGGATGGCAGCTCTGCTGCCAGCTGACGTCGATGATCGGCGGGATCGTGCTCACCTACTGGGTGAACTACGCGTTCTACTTCTACGACGGCCCCGTGCAGTGGCGCTTCCCGCTGCTCTTCCAGGCGATCTTCGCGGTGTACGTGATCGCGGCGACGGTGTTCATGCCGGAGACGCCGCGGTGGCTGATTCGGCACGACCCTACGCCTGAGCGCGGAGTGGAGGTGTTGGCGAAGCTGAGGGGGCTGCCGAGGGACCATCCGGTGGTGGTGAAGGAAGCGAAGGAGATCATTGAGGCGATTGAGATCGAGCGGGACGAAGAAGGGTCCTGGTGGGACCTGTTTCAGGACCATGGGATCTCGGCGGACAAGAGGGTGTGGCTAGGGATTGGAATTCAGTTCATGCAGCAGATGACAGGTGCGTCGCGCTTACTATGCCATGGCCTGCCAAGTGTGACGATTTCATACTATTACATAGGAATCAATATCGTAACGTACTATGCACCAACACTCTTTGAGGTCAGCCTCGGGATGACGCAAGAACGAGCCCTCTTCTTCGGGTGTTGGGTCCAGGTGTGGTACATGATCGCATCGTTCGTCACAGTAAGCTGCGTCACTCCTGGAAAGGTAATCAATACTTAGCTATCATAGTGGTACACGATCGACCGCGTCGGCCGACGGAAGCTATGGATCAGCATGGCGCTCGGACAGATGGTCGTCCTTGTCCTCGAGGCAATCTGCGTTGCGGTGGATAACAAAAGCGCGAATATTGCTGCCGTGTTCTTCGTCTTCCTGTACGAATCATGCTTCACATGGGGTACGTGCATGAATATGGGTGAAGCGAAAAGACTGCTGAGCCATATGGCCATCTAACAGGGTGGATGGCGACTGTGTGGGTGTACCCTGCGGAAATCTTGCCGCTCAAACTTCGTGCCAAGGGTGCCGCCCTCGCCACCGCATCAGACTTCCTAGGGAACTTCCTCGTCAGTGGCCCATCCTTCATTCGACCGGTTTCGTGCTTTGCGACTCATTGGGTTGTCTGTCAGGTCGTAGAAATCACCCCGCCTGCGCTGGAGAACATTGGCTGGAGAACATACGTCATCTTCGCCGCACTGAACCTCGTCAATGCGAGCCTGGTATGGGCGTTCTACCCAGAGACGGCGGGCCTGACGCTCGAGTCCATCGATAAGCTGTTCCGCGAGTACGGCTTGGAGAAGGAGAAACAAGGGCGTCCTGGGGGAAGCGGAGACGGACCACAACTTCTCGGTGCACCCGGAGATGGGACAGAGCGTTGGACCAGCGCGCTGCAATGGTCGATCATCCCGCGCGCTGATGCTGCAGTGCGACAATTGAAGAGAGACAAGCTGGCTACCGCAAGTGCCGAGGTGGAGGGCAATCCCCGAAGCATCGCGGAGGATGCTGCGGAACGGAGTATGCCCGCCAGCATAGAGGAAAAGAAGGGGATGGAGGAACATGTTGAAGCTGTTCAGCTTCGGGCTTCATCCTGAAGTTCATGTTGGACGTTTTCAGGGTTGTACCATTACTGCTGTCCCATAGATGATGTAGCACCAGGAGAACGTGTTGTGTACTACTAATAGATTGCGGACTCGAGTGGTCACGGTGACCACGTTCGAGCGGCATGCCGGACCGACGTCCCGAGTTCGCCGGGCCGCCACTCAACCAATGTGCTGGCCGCCTCTACTGGTACCACGATGTACCAGTACCTGGTGAATGGCCCAGACGACTGCGTTTGCGCAGAATCCAGATGGCGCACTCGATGACTGTCCTCAAACGATGCGGGTCACTTTGTATATGCAAACGTCGCAAGGCCTCGAGCGCACGAAGCCTTGAGTTGGTCAACAGAATACACGGTTCGTGACTATCCGACTAGTCGTCTTTTAAAAGAGGCACGGAGAAACCCAGAGTTTGCGGGGACACTCCATGATCTGAACTGGTACGTCTCCAGGCTCCGCGAAGTCACAGTTCGCATCGTTTCCCGGTCGCAATCGCGCCTCCGAGTCGTCCAAACAAACACTGGCAACTGCCCAACACTCGGCCAGCGCCGGACTCGGAGTGAGCAAAGGTGAGTAACCTGTGCGTTCTGTCAGGTAAACAGGGAGTATTGTCGTGCTCACCTCCGATATCCACGTATCTATGGGTGATTTACCATACGGTGTTTCAAGAGAACCGTGGAACGGGCGGAAAGACCATACGGCGGGCATACGTGGACGTGGCGACAGCGAGGGGTGACACCCTACTGGCATCTCCAACCCATGTATCTATCCCCTCTGTAACAAAAATCCCTACGGTGAGTCATGGAAGTGAACCCCTACATTTCTGCGTGCGTGTGAGGCACTCACTACTGTAGGCCTAGATGGGAGATGCCTAAACGCTCAACGGCATCAGATAGGGCGGTCGAGGTAGCGGTGAAGCCCCCTGACGAGGACCTTCGTAGGCCAGAAACTGCTGCCCCTCGTCCCTTTAGCACTCTTCTGTGCTGAATGTAATGCGAACGTTATCTCCCGCCAGTCCGGCTTGGCATGTGCCTGCATATAGTTGAGTGGGCGATTCCTCGTTTGTTGCGGCCTAACTAAAGGCCTAGGGTACTACACTTCTCATGTACGTACACTGACTTTCAATGACTAGATTGTACAGGTTCAGATATTGTGCGGCCATATTTGCGCTTATGTGGAGCTCCACGCTGTTGGTTCATCCTTCTGAACGCGTCACCGGCTACGGAAACACCACATTCTGCCTACGCTTCTGCAGACATTCCTTAACCTAGAGCAAGTTCTATCCTGTAGAAGCCACTCTTCTGAAACGGGCAACCTATGCCCCGCCGCTGTGGACCATCTGACCGAGCACTACGTTCTACCGGCACAATTAGAGCTCGTCGCTACAGAAATCGACGAGATATAAGGTGCGCGTATCATGATACCCCCACCAGTGCCTCTGTCCTGGATCACCTCCCCCCTTACCCTCTTACCAGCACCCGTGCCCTTCGACGATGGTGCGGTTCCCTACGAAGACAGGCATATCTGGCCTTACGGGCACCCCACTCATTGGGATGCTCACCTCCATATGCAGCACCGGCTTCCTCCTCCTCGGCTACGACCTCGGTGTCATGTCCGGCGTCGTCATCTCGAAATACTGGCTCGAGCAGATGGGGAACCCCTCGACGATCATGATGAGCACGATCACCGCGCTCTACGACGTGGGGGCGATCGTCGGCGCGCTGGCTGCGGCGTGCACGACGGAGCCGCTCGGGCGCAAGCGGACGCTTATCCTGGGGACGGCCATCCTTCTCATCGGTATCATCCTCATGGGCACGTCGTACGAGCGGATCCAGATGATGGTCGCCCGCGTGATAACAGGGATCGGTGAGAATGCTTGATCGCGTGCTATGGCGCGTTGTATGCTGACTGAGCCTGACTCGCGGCAGGGATTGGGTACATAACCTCCGGTGAGGCCTTCCTCAGCCCTTCGTGCGTTCCGTCGGAGCCGTACTGACGTCCTACGGTTGACTGCGACCGGGCGTGCGGGTGTAGTGACTCCGGTGTACCAAAGCGAAATCACGCCGCCCGAACATCGAGGATGGCTACTCTGCTGCCAGTTGACGTCGATGATCGGCGGGCTTGTGCTCACCTACTGGGTGAACTACGCGTTCTACTTCTACGATGGCCCCGTGCAGTGGCGCTTCCCGCTGCTGTTCCAGGCTATCTTCGCAGTGTACGTCATGTGCATGGCGACGTTCATACCGGAGACACCGAGATGGTTGATACGGCATGACCCTACCCCCGAACGCGGGATCGAGGTGCTTTCGAAGCTGAGGGGACTGCCGGAGGACCATCCGGTAGTGGTGAAAGAGGCACAGGAGATCATCGAGGCGATTGAGATTGAGGGTGACGAAACCGGCTCTTGGTGGGAGCTGTTTCAAGGCCACGGGATCTCGGCACACAAGAGGGTATGGCTTGGTATTGGCATCCAGTTTATGCAACAGATGACAGGTATGTTGTCAATCTTCTGGGACTTGTCCAGTGCGTGGGTTTGATGCTTCATGTAGGCATGAACATCGTAACATACTATGCGCCAACTCTCTTCGAGGTCAGCCTTGGAATGTCTCAAGAGCGAGCCCTTTTCTTCGGGTGTTGGGTCCAAGTTTGGTATATGCTCGCGTCATTCGTCACAGTACGTACTCGATGGATTTCCTGGGGCTGGAGACTGATACGCATGTCATCGACAGTGGTACACGATTGACCGCATCGGTCGACGGAAGCTATGGATCAGCATGGGCCTTGGACAAATGATCGTGCTCGTCTTTGAAGCGGCGTGCGTGGCAGTGAACAGCACAGGCTCGAATATTGCTGCTGTCTTCTTCATCTTCCTATACGAGACATGCTTCACCTGGGGTGCGTATGCGAGATCAGTTTGAGCGAACAGTGTGCTGAGCCACGTAGCGACCGAATAGGATGGATGGCCACTGTGTGGGTGTACCCCGCGGAGATTGCGCCCCTGAAGATTCGCGCGAAGGGTGCCGCACTCGCGACCGCAGCCAACTATCTAGGGAACTTCCTCGTAAGTAGTCAGCTCTTATTCAAGTCGCTTATGGCTGACATGCGCGCCTTTAAGGTTGTGGAGATCACGCCTCCCGCCTTGGAGAACATTGGGTGGCGGACATACGTCATCTTCGCAGTGCTCAACCTCGTCAATACGGGCATAGTATGGGCATTCTACCCCGAAACGGCGGGCCTAACCCTGGAGTCGATCGACAAACTTTTCCGCGAATACGAGTTAGAGAAGGAGGAGATGCGAGACGATGTGGTTCCAGTGGAAGATGACCTGTGCGTCATGGGTTCGCCAGGCTGCGTCGGAAAGCGCGAGTGGAGAAGCGGGCTGCAATGGGCGATCGTTCCGCGCGCAGATGCGGCAGTGCGACAACTGAAGAGGAAGAAGTCGGCTTTCACCAATGTTGAAACGGCAAGCAATACCAAGATGGTGGACGGACGTAGTATGTCCATTAACGTAGAGGAAAAGGAAGGAGTAGAGTACCACGTCGAGGACAAAGAAGGGGTAGAGGACCACGTAGAGGCGATCGTACGTAGGTGACGATGGCGGTAATGCGCCTGGGGGTGAGCACATAGCATGGTAGCCGGAGCTGCTTCGCGGCGCCATGATAGACAGCGTGTATGATATATTGATGTTTGAGACTGTGATCGGCGTCCTAACATTGACAACGTGAAGACTCACCATGACGTGCCGCCGATCAGTACCGCACAAGAGATAAGAATGGGGGAGAAATGGTCAGACAACACAATATATACGGGATGAGTGAACCATGGACGCCGGCATAAGGGGATGCGTTGCGCGCACAACTGCGTGGTGAACTCGATTGAGGCACGGAAGGGGACAATAGAATAACAACCATCAAACACAACATCACATGCAATGATACAAGAGTACACGAGCGTCCGCCGGAGTCAATGGGAGGACATCATCGTCGCTGACAGTCCTCATGCTTGGTGTAGAACATGTTTTGAACTCGGTTGCGATCCGTTTCGATCTGCACCAAAGCGACGTACGGCAGTTCAGCACTCGGAAAGAAGCGAACTTTATACAGCAACGCACCGCCGGGCAACCGCAGTTCGAGCCCGGAGCATGGGTGTGAGCTGAACTCGTCTTGCAGTACGGAGAGCTGCAGTCGAATCGTTCTCCCGAATGATACCGTCCATGGAAATGCTGACCATATGGAGACCAATCAGGAATCGAGAGTGGAGCGACGGGGATCTGGTGAAGCTTTATAAACTCACCTGGCATCCCCGGTAGTAATCGCCGATACTAAAGAACGAGAAAAGTTAATGGATGATGTTCACTAAGTATCAGCCAAGAAGGACGCCTCACAGCTCGTACTCGCACATTTCTGGGAGGTGTTGACCTGAAGAGCTAGTGCAGCTGGATACTTGTGTACAGGGAGAGAAAGTTGAGGCGTGCCTAACAAGTAAGCCCAGGCGCACTATACATATACTTCATGGGTCTAAGGGTGAACGCGCAACGTCCTGTGGCACTGGATTCCTGGCGAGTTGGACAAGCAGCGCGCTGGATCTCATGGCGGTAGATAGCCACACAGATCTCACACAGCGGACTTGACGGTATCAACTGCGGCCAACCTTCTGACGTCGCCATTGTTCGGGATCATCCTCCCCTTCGTACCTGAATGAGAAGTCTGAATGGTGTTTAACAATGCGGGGACAGCGGGTGGACAGAGAACGACCGATCAGAGTCCTGACGCACCAAATGCCTGCCTCGCCTGTTCCTCATGCTGTCATCGGCCCACCCATATCCTAGTTCTCCGAGCCACCGATCGACTTTATCCCCACCACGTGTGATGTAAATCATGGCAAACATGTGCATCAAGCGTGAAAAGATGCTGCTAAGAATCCTGGGCATAGCTTGCGGACATATCCACTCAGCATTAGGGCTTCCATGGATCGAGATCATAGCAGTGCCGAAGCGGCGGACTCGCAAGGCGTCTCTAGTCTGGGTGGAAGAGGCCTCACAAGCACCCGCCGGCATCGGCGGACTTCCGCACTGGCGGTGACTGAAACTATACTTCCAAGCGTGCTTCATTTTGTTAGGAAGATGCAATGAGCATGCGGCGGTAAGCTGGCTGTGATTGGTTGAACACATCGAAGATCCTTGACAGAGGCACTCACGACGCAAATCTAGGCATTTGAGTCCTAGAACGGCAATTGGGGTAGTGTTTCGAAAGCACCCCGAGTGTGCGTTCCTGATGGCAAGGGAATCCAGACGCAATGCGCGCGCTGTGGTTGTATTATCAGTCAAGCAGGAACATGTGCTGCTGGAAGAGAGGCATATACTACTGTACTGGCCGGCATGGCATGCTTCTCGAGAGGGTTTTTTGCCGTGTCTATGACGAATGTCTTGGACGTCGGACAACGTGTCCGAATGGAGGAAGGGTCAGAAACATACACAGATACGCTAAACTCGAAGAGGAAGGCGTATTTGGTGGCCAGGTGCATGGTGGTATCCCCTTCTTTGAAGCACCCAATGCCCGCCAGGGTCCAAAGGTAAGATTACCTCGGCACGATGATGCTATAGTGGCTATGCCGAGTCGCGGATGATTGTGAATAGCACATGAAGCACGCTACGGAGCATCAGCATGGGCGGAGCACTCATGGCCTGACGCACTCAGGCTAGTCCATAGGTGGATTGGCCTGAGATACCTACACATACTAGTCAGTGCTACCAGCGGATCGCAAGTCGCTGGAAGGGTCGACCACGCACCAAATGTAAAGGCGGAGTTCGCAATGGTCTCTGCCACGAGTGCAGTTGGCGACAGAGAAAAGATTGACGAAGTGACTAACTCATCACAAGATCCGCCAGCTAAATTTCGACTGAGGCATTGGGATGCACATGCACGCAACAACCCAATCCACCTTATGCGTCACTGGCTTAACTGTAAGTTACTTCAGAAGAGTCACATATGACGAACCTCAGACTCGCATTTCAAAAGGATGGTGCTGCCAGGCCGGGGCGCCCTCCCTCGGCCCCACTGGTGTCAGCTACCGCTATGCTTAGAACAGATCAGGGCGAGCAAAATCCGTGTTTTGAGAGCGCGGACATTTGGTGAATCCGCCATTTGAGTCGCAGACCTTGACGAGCAACCTTGAGTTGAGCTCTAGATGTACTCGTGAGTTGTAGACATTACTGAGTTGATGTATCGCCTTCGACATGCCGAATAGACAAGCCTTCACTCGTCGACACATTAGCGACCGGAACCGGGGCGACATGTTCGAGAGACCACAGTCAACGACGACGACTCGGAGAGAGTACAATTTGCCCCGTTATTGCCGAGGCCTCGCTGACAATCAAATAGAGTAAGCGGACATTCAATCCCCAATCCCCGCAAGAAGCCACTTCATATCAGTGTATCACAGACATCACAAATGCTTCGTGTTACGTACTTGTACGTACTATACTACCTCTACATGAGAGCTGCCAGCGCGCACCGCTGTCCTTTGCCTCGCGATTCTCGGACCCTGAGACACCGTCAGCGACGCCACTGTGCATTCAGTTGCTACTTAGTGGGTGGGCTGGGTGAGTTCCATGATACGTATCTCTTAAACTATGTGAGCTGCCTGGCATGACTCGGATAGCATGCCAGTGGTCCTCCTGAAGGAGCTACCAGTAAATCATCACGCACGGTCGCAATGGCAGGCGAGCTTGAGTAGCCGTATCACGCATTGTGCTGGGCAGGATGAGAATGAGAGAAGTGAGCTCCGGGCACCAGCGTTTACTACGGCGTCACGCATGGTCGATGTCGTGAGGCCACTTTATATTGATTGAGGGTCTGAGCGGGTGATCTCAAAGTGAGTGGTTCCAGTTCAGGTGTGTTAGCTCTCAAATTCATTACTATTACCGCCACAGATTTGTGTCTACACATTGATTGCCTTACATCATGCGACCCGGTGTGTGAGCCCCGGGACAAGGCTAGCATGTAGCTGCACAGGTGTGGCAAGATACACCCAGCCCCTAGCACTGGGGCTAGCTCCTCCCCCTACTCAAGCATACGACTCGATAAGTCCCCCCCCTCCCCATCGTAGTGACGACCAATTCTCTGATCACTACCGCGGACCGATGCAGAACGATGATATCAAGTGTGACGCTCCACAACGGGAATCTCGGCGGTGGCCTGTATGTGGCTATGCACCGTACAGCGAAGAGCTAGCCCATCTACTGCGCGACCGTCGTAGTTGTTATTGCTAGCGTGATACCGAGGTAACGTCATCAACTTCGACCGTTGGATACTATGCACGGAGTGCTTATCTAGGATCACGACACTACCGTATCTTGCGGCATTCGCTTCGCACGTCGAGATCTATTTTACGTGGCGCCCCTTATCGCCACGACTCAATAGTCTCCACCTGCGTCTGTGAGGGTGAATGAGCCTCTCGCGATTCAAAAGCCTTCCTGCCTGTGTCCCAACAGCTTGCACTCTGTACCCTCGCGCGATGTCCGGTACCTCTGAGTTCAGACCGTTACTTGGTAAGTCCTGAGCCAAAGTATGTAACTTGTCAACCGATGCATTCTCATTGGCACATTCGCCATAGATAAAAGTGTCGGATATGGCGTCGTCGTCGGTGAGGGTCCGAGCTGGCTATGCGAGTCACAGTTGTAACTGACTGTTGTTTGAAGGAGTCGGATTCTTCTTCGCGGCACTCATGCTTCTGCTGACGGTTCTACAAGCGAAATTCTCGAAGTTCTCGCCGTCTTCTTCGGAGGAGTTTTCGGTGAGCCGCGTAGATTCCCGCAGCGCATATCGCGTGTAGACTGATAGCAAGCGATCCCTAGAGCGCCTCAAGAAGTGTCAAGGTGAGGTGTCCCCCCCGATCCTGCACCGTTCATATATACCACATTGAATGACTCACATCGCTCCGCAGCCAGGTTTAGTTTGTTGTGGCATGTACGTTGTTGAGGCCGCATTTTATGCACGGCGATAATTGTTTTTCACAGAGTGAGCGCATGGACATGGAGCGCTACATTGCTGCAATCGAGTACTGCTGCCTACACATTTGGTGCGTCAAACTGCTAAAGCTGGACTTCCAATACACAGTGCTTAACACTATTCATTGACCAGGTGTAAGCGGGCCATGGTATGTGGTCCCGGGACCGGCGAGGGTTGTGAGTCATATGCTTCCCTAGGTGGTATGGCGTAGGTGGTACCATACAGCTTGCGTTTTTCGCGATGGTCGCCGCAAAGGTCAAGATGAATGCCAATGGCGCCCATACGTTCCTAGAGGTACACGTATATTGACACACTCCCTGACGCCGACTCACCCTGACGCACCTCGTAGATCGCTAAAGCACGATTTGGCACAGGCGTGCACCTGTTGTTCACTTTCTACGCGTTTTTATGCATTCTGATTGTATGCGGTTCTCTGTTGCGTAAGTCAATCATCTATCGTGCTTGTCTACTGATTGTGATTGGCATCACAGTCGGAGGCGCAGCAACAGTGAATGCGTTGACGGGCATGAACGTCGTCGCTGCGTGCTTTCTCCTCCCCATTGGCATCGCTGTATATGTCATTTTCGGCGGCCTTCGCGCGACATTCATGTGCGACTGGGCGCACACAATAATACTGTTCATCATCATTTATTTGTTCCAAGGGCATGTCTAGTACGTCCTCCGTATACGCACCTATCTGTGTTGAGCGGTTACTCATGATGCATAGTGGAACGTCACCAGACACCGGGAGCATTGGCGGCTTGTATGACTTGCTCGTTAAAGCCGGCATAGACACTCCCGTCGAAGGGAATCAAGAAGGTAGCTATCTGACGATGAAATCAAACCAAGGCATGGTGTTCGGAGCGGCGACTATTCTATCAGGGTTTGCTGGAGTATTCTGTGACCAAGGTGCGTGTAGGGTCGCTGTTGTATTCATAGGCCGATAGTACTACCAACGAAAGCACGTATATAGGCTATTGGCAACGGGTCAGTCAGACATCGAGCCGACCTTCCTATGCTGACATAGTTGCAGGCCATTGCAAGTGCGCCAGAGTCAACGACGAAGGCATACGTGTGTCTCCTCCACGAAAGAGCGGTCGAATCAATCTCATTGATTTTTTTTCCAGATGCTCGGCGGCTTATCGTGGTTCGCTGTGCCGTGGGCGTTTGCGTCATGCCTTGGCCTGGCTGCCCGCGCATTGCAGAACAATGTATGTGATGCGTGACTATTTGTGATACTTGACACGAGCGGAACTATTGCCCCCATAGTCTAATTTTCCAACCTATCCGAACCCGCTGTCAGCGCAACAGGCTAGCGCGGGGTTGGCAGCTCCCGCGGCTGCCGCGGTAGTCATGGGGAAGGGAGGGGCAATCGCTATTTTGCTTGTCGTATTGTAAGTCTATCTGGGTAACGCGCATCTTACTCAACTGTTGACAACTTGTAGCATGGCAGTCACTTCAGCAGTCAGTGCGGAGTTGATTGGTGTCTCGAGCTTGTTGTACGTCTTGCCCTACCACACTCTGACGAGAGAAACTAATAAATGCGCACTTCGCAGTTCCTATGAGTGTGTTCCTGCACCGACATATCTGTGCACCCTGACCGCTGAGCACCACCGCACAGCATTTACCGCACATACTTCCGTCCGAATGCCACCAGCGCCGACATCGTCCGTGTATCCCACTACTTCATCTGCCTTTGGGCAGTGTGGGCGGGTGCGTGGGCTACGATCGTACGTAGCAAGCACAGTTGAGCCGCCTTTTTGCACTGATTATTCAAAGCAGTTGAATGCTGCCACTATTGACCTTGGATGGGTGAGAGGGCCATCGCAATGCTCTGCAGTCTCTAGTGCTAATAGCCCCCGATCTAGCTCTTCTACGTGCAGTAAACTCAGTTCCGATCCTTGACACTGCGCCCTCGCTGAGTCGTTCGCAGGGGTGTCATTCTGAGCCCTGCTGTCATCCCGATTGCTTTGACTGTGACGTGGTCAAAGTTATCGCGGACCGCTGTCGTCAGTGGCTCCGTCATTGGCGCTATCTTAGGAATGCTCGCGTGGATGATGGGTTGTTGGAAGATATATGGTCCGTGATTTCTTGGTGTGCTTGTGTGAATTTAATGAGACACTGGCCCGCCCGTAGGGGAGATCAACGTCGCGAACCTCGCAGAGCCGTACTCAGCGGTCTGCAGCGGGCTGACCGGTCTATTTACTTCAGGAATGATCACGGTCTTTGTCTCGCTTGCCAGTAAGTCGTCCCTACTATCTATTTTGCCACACTGACCTTCCTTTCCTTGTAGAGCCGGCGAATTATGATTTCGCGGGAACACGAGCGATCACTGTGTATGAGGACATGGAAGATAATGCTCCCATGCCAGACAGTGGTGCAGACGAGTCAGTGATAGACGAAAAGAAGGACGGCTTCGAAAAGATAATACCAATCAACGCGGAGCCCAGTCATCCACACCAGGCAGCTAGTAGGGAAGAGCTCAAACGGGTATTCAAACGTGCAGCGTGGTACTCTCTAGCCCTTGCACTTGTCGTCACCGTTATCAGTGAGGGTGATGTCGAATGTATCTGCCAGCTGAATACTCATTGCCGAACTAGTCCCTCTACCCATGTTTTTCTCCCACTACGTCTTTAGCAAGGCATTCTTCAAGTTCTGGGTCGCATGCACGATGTGAGTCAAAGTCTAGATGAGATATGTATCAGTGATATAATGACTGTTAGTATCTGGGTGGGCATGAGCGGAGTGTTTTGCATCATACTGCCTATATGGGAGTCGAGGAAGGAGATCGTGTTGCTAGGAAGCGGTATAATCCGTGCACTGAAGAGGAGGTCGCTTGTAGACCCTACAGTGTAAGGAATGTTTAGGCCCATGCCAGTGTGCTTCAGGAATCAATAACTGAATTTCAGTTTACACCGTGTCTCTAGTACAGTACCGCAGCGGCGCGTGCGACCATCCGACATCGACCCACCGCCCTGTCAAAGCAGCATTCGGAGAACCAAAGGAGAATCTTATAAGTCGAGGTCGAACCAGCGACCTTGAGAAAACACGCTCTTCCATTGGCTGAGCTTCTCAAAGGATGCAGACTTAAGCCTGAAAATCTATCCTTATGATTTAGCAGTGTCGCACCAACTGGCAGTATGAATGTGAGCCAGATGTATGCAACGCTCAATGACAGTCCCCAAGCACCTCATACACAACCGCCCATACCCCCCTCAAAAAGGTTGTGTTTAGAGTCTGCCTACGGGAGACTAGCCGTGACGCCATCGCAAGCGTCCGACTCGGAGTCGACGTCCCTCGTAGTCAACCTGTGGCGCACTGCGGAGAAACGGGCCGATCGATCCCAAACTACCTACCTCCTCCTCCGATGTCGCACCGCGCACCTCCGGCGAGCCCGAGTCACTGCCGCCTAAGTGTGTGTGTGGGGAGGTGAAGAGCAGACAACGATTTCAACTCCCTAGTGCCATAAAAGAACCTACGTGCTAATATACCATGCAATACACACGCAGACCACTTGATGTACACAGTGAAACAAACAAAGATAGCGAAGACGACGTAGACAGCGTAGACAACGACGACAGCGACGACAGCACGTTAATCAATACAAAACCCTATCCAAATGCAATGAGAGCCACCAGGACATCGGCAACTGCTACATACCCAAGTTGCTACTACACTTCGCTCTTGACTTCAAGTTGCTTCTCGGCCGCTTCAAACTCTTCTTGCCAGTGGGCCCACCACGCAGGCTCTGTATCCTTATCTCGCAGACACTCGTCGCAGTAAATGTAGTACGCGGAGCCCGTCACCTCGAAACCCAACACCCCGCTGAACGTAGCACAACTCCGTCAGGACCCCACCAACGAGACGAAAACAGGCGGAGCACTCACTATTCGGGCAGCGTAACTCCAACGGGGTCGACGTCCTCCAGAGGCAAACAATCTTCGCAAAATGCTTGTGGACACGTCCGGCACCTTCGCAGGCTCAACACACTGGATGCACAGAGGAGCTGCACGACGCACCTGAAGAGCATACCGCCGGCGCTCTCCGCGCGGCGTCCACACCCGACGCATTTATGCTGTGGACAAGAGGCGAGACGTGTACGCTTCATAGCCTTCTTGCTGACGCCAACGCACTTGGCGTGAAAGACTGGCCAATCGCGGTCAATATCGTACGCGCAAATAGGTCATGCGCGGAGTTACCTCGAGGACAAAACGAGCAGATAAACAGCTCCCCGCCGTCGCGACAAGAAATACAACAATCTTGACGCTCGAAATCGTCCCTCCCAGTACGCTTAGTGGCACTGGCGGGGGGCCGAGGCGCAATCTACAGGGCACCCCGTCAGCGACGAGTCAGACAAACAAATCATATGGTCACGCAGCGTACCTTCTGCGCGAGTGAACTGATGTACGCGGCAATCGTCGTGCCGCCCACCTTCGCGATGCGATACTTGCGCACCCGCTTTTGGATCTCCAGCCACTCCGCAGCGATGCCCGCGTTGAACGGCTGCTGTGACTGCTGCACGGTCCGGCCCTCGGAAAGCCTGCCCTGGACGCGCACGACACCTGCCGGGGGCCTCTGCTCCTCCTCTTCTACGTCTGGCAGACGCTGCGCGTCGATCTCCCCCTCTGGTACGTCCTCCTCCACCTTCACCTCGGCGGCCACCTTCTCCTTGATCTTTATGCGCTTCGGGGGTGGCCTCTCGGCAGAATTGCGCGCTCGCTTCTTATGTTTATTCATGCTCTTGCTTAGAGGCTTGGGTGGGGCTATCGACGCGATATCGGGGGCGCCATTGTCGTCTGAGGCGTCATCCGAGTCAGAGGGGAGAGTTGTCGAGCTTGCGACATCAGACAACAATGCATCCATATCTGTAGAACTGCCTGCACGCTGAATGAGCCTCTCGGAGGACATGGGGTGTGACGACAAAGGGTTGCTACTTGATTGGGCTTCGATTGAACAACATGTACACCGCGCGCCGCGCGCGGTCCGATCGGGCGCTTATGGTTGAGGGCAGGGCAGTTCGCGACGCGGGTGAGACGCGGTTGTGGCTGACGCGCCAACCATCTGTTGGTATGTAGCATGAGCAGTATGCTAGGGAGTTCAACTGCAGTAGCCATACCTGTGACTTTTAGACGTTGTGTTGGATGAGAGGCAAAGGGGCAGACCGACAGTAATTGGAACTGAGAACTTGAAGGCGACCGCTCACAGCTTGAAACAACTACCACGATACGGACGAGCCTGAGGACCGGCAGAAAGAGGTAGATTTGTAAGTAACCCTCAAGTTTCTGCAATAAATAATAAAAGTTACCTCACGCGCGACAATTGCATCGCCCATCGCCTCGAGTTCAAGAGGAGGAAATACGATGCATTGAGAGGCTAGTCTCGATCAGACGGTGTAGCGGAGGGTTCCGGTCGGACCCTGTGGCGGACCTCGTAAAACTCAGATCGACGCCACCGCTACACTAGTCTCGATCAGACGTCATAGCGGTACGGCTGACGCCGAGCGGACTTCGAAGAACTTTCTGCCTGCCCCGACGCGCGGCCGTCGCCCGCCGCCGCCCTCTGCAGCCCCGCGTGCTCGTCGTACGCCTGGTGCTCTTGACGCACCGTGCCTGCACTCAATATCATAATACGATCCCACATCTTTTCACATGTTTCGAGTTAGACAGTTTTTAGACGTGCGAAGACTATGTGCGTGCACAATATATATGTAATATACTTATATTAATATTGAATGTATGTACGCGTGCACGTGTGGGCGGCCAGGCCTGAGTTACTGTAGAGCAATGAGTGTATGACATAACGGGATCATCAACCGCAGTGTGTGCTGAGGGGAGCTTGAGTCCACGAGTGCAGAGGGGCAAGCTGCATCCATATGCGCTGCGGGGCTGCAGAGGGCGGCGGCGGGCGACGGCCGCGCGTCGGGGCAGGCAGAAAGCTTCGAGCAAACAAGCGCCCGAGTGAGACCCCCCTCTAAGATAGCGGCCACCAGGAACAACCCCCCCCTGACTAAGCACCCCGCCACCGAGCCGCCACCGACCTCCCGCCGCTAATTCTGACGACACTTCCACACTTTTGGTCAATGTCATCAATATAATCTGCGAGGAATAAGGAGGACTATCAATCCTACAAAACAGAATGTGAATATGTGGCCGGGCTGGTGAGATATAACATGACCCACCTGATTTTGCAAAATGTCTCAAATCGACTTGTTAAAGCTTCTCGAAGCCTATGGGCACGTATTTAATTTTTTGACTGCGACATTTGGCGGGCGCCTATATAAGATTCATTACATAGCAATACCATTTATGGCAAAGAGCGTCGGAGTCTCAATGACAGGCGCTTAGTAAACCGTCTGCCACTGGCTATGGCAGTCTGGACAGCGTCGAGAGAAGGAACCAGCTACAAGTAATGCAAATAAAAGCCGTATTCATGTAATGTACCACGACTGACCACATAATTTGCTCGGAGGAGCGAAATTATTTGTCATGTACAACAGACCCAGCGCGATTTGGCGCGTCACGTGAGCGTGAAACGGGCGCTAGGAAGATTACATAAGGGGGGGTTGTTCCTGGTGGCCGCTATCTTATACGAAAGTCACCAGACGTTATAGCGGTGGTTCTGTTTTGTGTTCTTCGAAGTCCGCTCGGCGTCAGCCGTACCGCTATGACGTCTGATCGAGACTAGTGTAGCGGTGGCGTCGATCTGAGTTTTACGAAGTCCGCCACAGGGTCCGACCGGAACCCTCCGCTACACCGTCTGATCGAGACTATGAGAGGCGGCGTCTCGCTCTTTATACAGATAGGGCACGCCAATCATCTGTGACAGCTATTGAACTAGAAGACTCGCAGGAGACTGCATAGAACATTAAGGACAGCCAGTTACTTAGGACTTTGAAAAGCAACCAACGTACAGACGAAACGGGTAAGAGCACTACCAGAATCGGAAGGTGGCTACGTCATGGGCACTGGGACATCCTCCACGGCTTTCTCACCGCGGGTAGCACACGCATTCCGGTGTCCTGACAGCGTATTTGAACCTTTCATTTCACCAAAACTATAGGGGTTTTCGAAACAGAAATTGCCTTTTCATGTACAATATCCTAGATTTTTGTATCGTGTTCACGAAATGCGCATGCAATGTTGCGGGTACAGTCACAACGAGACCGCGCTTTCCGCTCAACAATAAAGGGGGACGAAAAGGATACCATAGCCGTTCCTATTTGCTCCAAGAGAATAAACACCCATAAATGTATCAAGAAGTCTCAATCCAGTGTCCGCATACCCCCAGGCCACCTGCCAGTGTGACGACCTGTGCACGGTACTCCTGGAGATCTGAGGTGGTGGTGGTGGTGGTGGTGGGACACTTCAACTTCAGCTGGTCCATCGTAACGCGGCAGCCGCAGCACTGCCAACTGCACGCGCGCCATCCGCATCCGCAGGCGCCCGAGCGTGATTTTGGGCGTCTGCGCTGCCAGCAGATCGCACACCGGCGAGTCTCCTTTGAGTCTCTTCGACCATCCAAAAAATTCTTTAGGCTCAGCTTTGCCCTCGCTTCGCATCCTCTATCGGTTTCCATCCGCCAGACGGCCTCGTACCATCGCCCTAGTCAGTTCACCCAGGCAAGACACCCAGTCTAGGCCAATGCGCGAGATATATGCGGCACCTCATCGACTGACTCCAGGTAGATGGGTCTCATCGCCGTGAGCTCAAGCGGAAGAACAGCGAAGACGAGATGATATGGCCTCGAACTGAGCTTGCGGATGAACGCGATGCGAGCATGTACAAGCACCTCGAAGATAACCGAGAAACCGTTGCAGACCTCCCGCTCGGGACCCATGCCCATCCGGGCTAAGGTTGGCGAGATTGCTGGAAGTCGACGGAACGTCTCGATCCTTGGGCTCGCTGTGGTCGGTCGATTTGCCTCCTCATCGACTTGCGTTCTACCGCTCGCCCCTTGTATCACCCAAGAGGATGGGCTATGGCGTCGTGCACTTGAACGGTGGAAATATTAGATGGTGGGCGGACCAACCCGCGATTGTGTCACAATAGTGATTCTGCCACCCCCGTAAGTGATCTGCTCGTTCGGCATGGTCGTGGAATGTCTCACCAAAGATGAAACCCACCAGACGGCATATCGACTACAATGTCCTTGCGACGAGGTCCCTACCTCGGATGACGTCAACTTTAGCCTGACAACGCTTCGAGACATGTGCAGCTTCCAGTGTCTGTTTAATCATGAAGGTAAGTAACACCACCGCAGATCGATAGGGTCGACTGACGCGTCCCGGTTGCATAGAAGCACAATCTGCATAGCGTGTTGTCCCTGCGCTTCGCCCGGTGCTCACTTAGATCCTACGCAAGATAGCAGAAACGACGTAAGCTTCCAAATAGAATGTGTAGCACCTGTAACGCGTAATGGCCAACTCGACGCAGCTTGAGGATCCAACATTACAGATTATCAGAAGGCGAGCAGATCACAATACCCACAGATGCCCGGTTTCGACATGCAAGGCAGGGGCCACGCGTCACAGTTTAGCTGCTCGGTAAATGGTGGTCTTGGCTACGGGGAATCGATGAGCAACCCTCAGGGTCGGGAACGCACCATGATATTCAGCCGCGCTGTGGCTGTAGCATACGGCTTATTACCGTCGTCAGGAAGGTTGCAGTCGGGTGGCCGTCTGGAGTAAAACGGTGAGCATAGCCGCAATACAGCCCGAATCACTCACTGATCCTTGTCCAGCGCCGATGGTTCAAAAGCAAGAACAACGCGAATGTCAGACGACGACCTTGTTCATGTCGGCGTCTAAACGTTGGTGTGGCTGAACGCGCCGGTCACGGGATCCATATCCCATCCCGCCCTCGAAGCTCGGCGATAGGGTCCCTCACGGGTACGTACCGACTTCTATGGCAGTGAACTTCTCTGATCGTGGTTCCTGTGTTCCACAGGATCACGGTTTGCTTCTTGGTTCGGAGATGGCGAGAAGGATCGACAGTCAGGTACAAGGATCGCGAAGACAGGATCACGGTATGGTACACTTTCTACACTACATCTGATGCTTCAGGATCCCTTATCGTTCGCAAATTGTACCTTAGATCGCTTTGTCTTTTCAAATTGCCTCGCGGACCCGTCGGCTGTCGGCCACAGCCAATGCCATGCCGCAGTTATCGCCACAGCAGCGAGATTGATGCTATGAGTATGCGGTCATCAGCCCCTGGCGCACCCACATATAAGGAAGAGGCACGCACTGCACCTAACACATCTCAAAACCGCCAACCGACACAATCACGTCGATATACACTGGCA
The DNA here is from genome assembly GCA_001931775.1 of Fomitopsis pinicola. Classification (NCBI taxonomy): domain Eukaryota; kingdom Fungi; phylum Basidiomycota; class Agaricomycetes; order Polyporales; family Fomitopsidaceae; genus Fomitopsis; species Fomitopsis pinicola. Next base: position 27,817 of record MPVS01000004.1, read on the forward strand.
CCGGCACGTCGAGCTCGTACAGGCGGTGGTCCACCTTGCGGACGACGTTGTTCCACGCAGCACGCCGTCGCGCGGCCTGCGGGCTGTCGCTCGTGGTGATGCTGGTGGTGGTGGCGGTGGTACCGGTCGTCTGGAGGCTCGCGGAGCTCTGAGTGCTGCCAGAGTTGGAGCGGCAGCGAGACGACTTCTGCTTGGTACCACGCTCGATGCGGCGGTGGGTCCGCGCGTCGACCATGGTCGGGATCACGGCCGGCTTCGGGATGAGCCCGTTAGCTTCAAGGAAGGCGGCCCATCCGGCCTGCTTGCGACGTGTGGTGCCCGGGACGCGGGCCCCTCTTTCGTCTACAGCGGACGACGTCCCCAAGATTTCGTTGTCATCCCACTCACTCGGGTTGAAGACCTGCGGCTGCTCCGCCGGGACGAGGACCGCGGCCTCGCCTTGGGTGTGTTGCTATGGTGACATTGGTCAGTGACTTGTTGTCGCGTCGATTGCCTCAGGCAACTCACCTTGATGTTCTTCCACAGAAGCGGGTTCTCGAGGAAGCCGCCGTTCGTGGCGTCGTCCCACCTGGTCTGCTTGGGGACCTCGTTTGCGAAGCGATGCAACTCAATCGCCACGATTCCCTTCGAGACTGGCTCCTCCGCCACAATGTCCAAGGCACTGTGGATCGCGGCGAAGCATGCCTCGTTGTCGTCGAGCGTGGGCTGTAGTGTAAGGTGAGAACAAGCATTGAAACGACTTCATGCTGCCGTCGCTGACCTGATGATTGCGCATCTGCGTCTCTGTCGTTTTGGTGTTTGTTCTCCAGGCCGATTCGCCTTGAAGATAGTTGTTCTGCGCGGTCGCAGTAAGAGGTTGAACCTGAAGGAGCTCTCGCTTCTTCCCCGCCGCGCGCGTCGCATTCGCACTCCCCCCAGTATACAACCCCGAATCCATCATCTCCTTCACCCGCTCGTCCCAGTTGCGCGGCTCTACCGTCAGTCAGTAATCGGTGAGCCCATGTCGCCTACAGGAAGACTTACTGTTGTCGAGTTGCTTCTGCAACATCTTATTCAAGTACTTCCAATGGGGAGGACCCATGATTCAAGGATGAGATGTGCAGTATGAAGATGCTACGAAGAGTATATGAAGAGGATGGCTCGTATTCTGCCTGGTGCGATGGTAGCCGATGGCGAGAATAAAGGCGGACAGCGACTGGAATTCAGCAGCTGGGCGATTGTCGAGCGCTTGTTGTGATCAACGCTATCATGGGATTCTCACGCCTACTTGGTCACCTACTAGCGCCAGCTTTTCCAACCATAGTCTCGACTCTCATACCAAAACCCTCTACAGTCAAGCCAGGTCAGTCTTCGCACCTCGCATTTCGGTATGGAGGGCTCAACCAGTCACGCAATCAGCCGCATCGCCCGTTCTGGTCCTCGTACTTCTGCCTCTGCCTCTTGGTTTCGCAATAGCAGGCTATGAGCTGAGACTTGGCGAGCCTCAGGCGAAGGACACTGCCATTTCACATAGATAGGACACCAACTTGTCGCTGTCATCCACTAGCCCCTTTGCTATCCGCACAGATCATGGGCTGCCCGGGGGTTGAACAAGGATTCATCACCGCACGCCATCGAAGAAGGAACTCGCCCCAGTATTCGACCATCACAACGAACCGCGAGAAGCAAAACTTCCCCACCCAGAGCAATCTAGCCAACTTTCCAGCCGTCCGAGAGAGAAGCCAAACGCCTCACGGTAGGATGACAGGCACACGAAGATTCACAATGCAAAAACCGCAGCCTATTAGCATGGCTATTCCATATCCGTCAAACCGTCTACATAGAGCAAGGATGGCCATCATATTGCAAGTCTAGCTCACAACTGGAGTCTGCGGTCTTAGTTAGCTGATAGAGTTCCGTCGAAAGGGTCAAGCCCAGCGCCCGCGACGTACGTCCGTACACACTCCCTGCTTCATAGCCCTTCTGCGGCACGGATATGAACCACCCTCGCGTTGTAGGCCCAGTTTAGACGTTGTCGCAGCCTGTACGAAGCGCGCTTCAGCTAAGCAGTGTATAGCCCATCCATTGAAGCCGCACCGACGTCGCACGGTGGCTGCCCGCGAAGATGGAGCGCCGACATTCTTCCGGGGTGTCGAATATAGCTACGCACGAGGCCGCGCAGCGCAAACATGCCCCACGCTGTTGCTCGTGCGTGCCCACTGGTTGATTTCCGCGAACTATCAGAAAGATACTGCCAGTCAGCGTCTCGACTCATCAAGAACTGTGGCTGGGTTGCACTGATCTTGTGCAAAGAAGTCAGGCAGGAAGATCGTTCCCCTGCACTCGCGGAGGGCCGCGCCCGCGCACATCCCTCGTTCACAACTGCGGCGGCCTTTCATCTTCTCTATGCGGCTGAACATTCAAAAATAGGAATTGTAGAAGGTGAATGGGCTCTCTCACCACGGCATGCAGCACCGAACAAGCACCGAGCGCGACTTACGGAAGGACTGACGGCGTTATGGAGTGCTGCTCGGTAGACCACATGGAAAATGCGGGGGAAATTGATGGGGTGGCGCTAGGACGTGGGCCATCAACCGGCCATGGGGCGCCGTGGATGGGGGCTGCGGAAGATCCACCATCCGCCGACGCGTCGCTGCTCGCCGCGGTTGCAGACCAGATTATTCGGCAGTTGCTCGGACACCTTCCACGGCGACAACGATAGAACTTGGGGTGAACATAGCTAGTGTGGTTCCTCCGCTATTCTGGTGAGCATGCTGAATACGTGGTGGGAGAAAGAAGACTGACTATATCGGCCGCTGCAGCCTGCCAGGTACGGTTGGCAGAACTTCGCCCGTGACCGTCGGGGATCATGGGGTTCCAGTGCGGGTGCGCGCATCATGTTGGATGGTGAGTATTGGAATTTACTGGAATGACAGGGAGGGCTAAGCCTGTTGACGTTTTAGGTCGGCGGTCAAGGCGACATCTCGACGACGCCCGGGCTTGACGGAAGCGAACGACGCGCTGCCTGCCTACCACCCGCCGCATCACTGCGAGAAGGCGTCGAGGCAACCTTGCCTGATTCGGGAACGAGAGGGATCGATGCGAAGGTGAGCAGAAGAGTGCAGCCTGTGCAGCGACGCGCTCGGTGGCTGCTATTGCTGGTGTATACTGAAGCCGACGGCCTGGCCCACAGAGCGTCCGTCGGGCGGCAGGGTGTGGACTCTGTGGAGGAGAGTTACGGCAAAGCCTAAGACGCTGGATGGTCAGCTGATGGGCATGATTGGCACGAGCCGCATCTCGAATCTCGATCGCGTTTTGCCGCGTCGGCGCTCGACGCACGAGCAGTGCGCGCCCCCGGAATCCGATGGAGTGGATTCGACCAATGCAATTCCCCCGCAGGCGTTCCAAAATGCGCGTCGAGAAATTGGTCAAGCAGCGAGGCGAGAGGCCGCCGGCACGTTGCAGCTGGGAACGCTGCAGACATGGCCAGCCTGAGCCATAAAACTCCCCACTCGACCCGAGCAATTCCCGAGCACCCTCAGCACTCCCGACCACAGTTTGAGCGGCCCACCGACCGGTATGGCCGTCCTCCTCAGTGCTAGGCTCGCGGCCCTCGCGGCGATCCTCTTCGTTGTCGTCTCGGGCCAGTCCTCTGTCGACGCTTCCAGCGTGTACGTGTCTTCTGCTGCTGCGTCCTCTGTCGCGGTCTCTTCGCCTGCCGCGTCCAGTGTCGCTGCGTCTTCTGCAGCTTCCTCTGCAGCCTCGTCTGCGGCGGCTTCTTCTGTCGCCTCTTCCGTCGCAGCATCCAGTGCCGCGTCCTCCTCTGCCATCAGCTCTGGCGCTGCATCATCCGCGGCCTCTTCCGGTGCCGTTTCCTCTGGCGCTGCGTCAAACTCAGGTGCAACGAGCGGCGCCTCGTCTTCGGCTGTACCCTCAACCGCATCCGCATCGTTGACCGCTGCTTCTACTTCGGCCGCGACCGCAACCACGTACGGAGATGTGGGCGAAGTGTCCGGCGTGTCGTACACCGTCTCAGATACGTACACCATTTACGGCATCCCCGTGCCGACCGACCCCTCCTCCGTCGCGACGCGGCCCACGAGTGGCGAGCCCCCTTACTGGAGCGGGCTGGGGACCGAAGTTGGTGCGTCCTCAGGCAGAACGCTGTCCGTGCCAAGCTGATGACGTCAATGCGCAGGCTGGCAGACATGGTCCCTCTCCTCGTACCAGTTCACGTCGTACCCCGTTGCCTCTCCGACGCCCGTTCCGCCGGTCTTCCCTGATACCTCGCCGCTCTACCCGCCCGAGGTGTGCAACTCTGGGCCGCAGGTGGTGCCCGACTTCTCCAACGCGTGGGATGCCGCGTACGTACGCGCGCAGGAGTTCGTCAGCACGCTCACGCTCGAGCAGAAGGTCAACGTTTCGACCGGTACCTTCTGGGAGGATGGTCTGTGTGTCGGTAACATCGGCCAGGTCGGTGATTGGCCTGGCCTTTGTCTGCAGGACTCGCCGCTTGGCGTGCGCTACACGGACTTCAACACCCTCTTCTCGGCGGGCATCACGACGGCCGCGACGTGGAACCGCACGGCGATTCGGCTCCGTGGCCAGCAGATGGGCGAGGAGTTCCGCGGCAAGGGCGTCAATGTCCAGCTCGGACCTATGATGAACATGGGGTGCGCTGACATGCTAGAGTTTCTGTGGGCTCGACGCTGATGAAAGTTTATCAAAGCCGTGTTGCACAGGGCGGCCGGAACTGGGAAGGGTTCGGCACGGATGCCTTCCTCAGCGGGGAGGCGGCCTACGAGACGACACTTGGTATCCAGTCTGCGGGTGTGCAGGCGTGCGCGAAGCACTACATTGACTACGAGCAAGAGTACAAGCGTACACAAGAGTCCTCGAACGTCGACGATCGCACGAACCACGAGATCTACCTTAAGCCGTTCCTGCGTGCAGTCATGGCCGGTACCGCGAGTGTAATGTGCAGTTACAGTACGTACTATATCGAGGTTCCTTGGTCTTAGTTGACTTCCTTGATTCAGATATGATCAACGACACCTACGCTTGTGAGAACGACAGGACACTGAACCAGCTTCTCAAGCAGGAGCTTGGGTTCCGTGGATACATCATGTCGGACTGGGGAGGACAGATGAGCACTCTGTCTGCGATGGCTGGTCTTGACGTGCGTATCGTCTTTCTGCACTCAGAATATCGCGCTGACGAGCCTTCTCTCTCCTACCTTTTTACTCCATACCGACACGGTTCTGATTGACGTGTGAACAACTTCGATCGTGATCGACGTCCGCTGCTTGACCTGGCGTGCTGTGCTCGTCTTCTACTGATGGATCGTCGCCTCAACGTTGACGTGCGCAGATGACCATGCCGGGAGACATCACCCTCGGCTCCGGCAACTCATGGTGGGGCCCTAACCTGACTGCATTCGTCGAGAACTACACGATTCCCATTTCCCGTGTTGACGACATGGCGACGCGGATCCTTGCGAGCTACTACCTCCTTGGCCAGGACCAGAACTACCCGAATGGTGCGCCGTTCTACTGTGTCATATCCCCATATGCTGACGAAGTCGGGCAGTCTCCTTCAACGCGTTCAACCCCTATGACACTGTGCACAACTTGCACATCGACGTCCAGGCCGACCACTACAAGATCGTGCGCGAAATTGGCGCGCAGGGCGCCGTGCTGCTGAAGAATACGAACGGCGTGCTCCCGCTCAAGGCACCGCGCAGCGTACTCGTCGTCGGCTCTGACGCGGGCAACAACGCGATGGGCGCAAACGGATGCACGGACCGCGGCTGCGACGAGGGCGTGCTCGGTGTCGGCTGGGGCTCGGGCACTGCGAACTTCCCGTACCTCATCTCGCCGTTCGACGCGCTCCAGGAGCAGGCACGGCTCGACCACACGTCGCTCGAGAACTGGTACCTCGATTGGGACACGGAGGGTGTCGCGGCGGTCGCGAACCTCTCGGACGTCGCGATCGTGTTCGTGAACTCGGACTCGGGCGAGGGCTACATCACCGTGGACGGCAACCTGGGCGACCGCAACAACCTGTCGCTCTGGCACAATGCGGACAACCTGATCAACGCGGTCGCGAGCCAGAACAACAACACGATCGTTGTCGCGCACTCCGTCGGCCCGTCGATCATCGAGCCCTGGATTGAGAACCCGAATGTCACTGCGGTGTGTGATCCATTATTGCCATATATCTGCGGAAAATTTATCTGACATCTTATGCACAGGTTGTCTGGGCTGGTGTCCCGGGCCAAGAGGCTGGAAACTCTATCGTTGATGTCCTCTACGGCTACTACAACCCCTCCGGTCGTCTTCCCTACACAATTGCGAAGCGTCTCGAGGACTACGGCGTCTTCCTGGTCGTTGGCGGCGAGGGCGACACACTGCTGAGCATCCCATACGACGAGGGTATCTTCTACGACTACCGCCGGTTCGACCAGTACAACATCACGCCGCGCTACGAGTTCGGGTACGGGCTCTCGTACACGACGTTCGAGTACGAGAACCTCGCCATCGGGCTCGTGCCACAGTACGACCCGACGTCGTGGGACCTGGAGGCAGCATGGGCAGAGGGCGCGCCGACGCCGCAGGGCGAGGGCTCGTCTGTCGCGCTCTGGCTGCACCGGCCGTTCCTAAGCGTGCAGTTCGACGTGCAGAACACGGGCGCGCTCGCGGGCACGGAGATCCCGCAAGTCTACGTGCACTTCCCCGCGGGCAGCGGCGAGCCCCCGAGCCTGCTCAAGGGCTTCGACACGGTCTACATCGAGTCCGGTGCTGTGCAGTCGGTGTACATCACCATCAGCCGGTACGAGCTGAGCGTTTGGAACGTCGAGGCGCAGGGCTGGCAGAAGCCGAGTGGTCTGTTCACGCTCAGCGTCGGCGCCAGCTCGCGCGACTTCAGGCTGAATGGCGCTCTCCCGATATGACGGGTACGTTGGTATCAATCTGTATGATGTAAAAGGGGAGCGAATGGGCTCCCCGAGTGGACTGGTTGATGATGACGACTAAATGCCGTGTGGAACTCTTGCTTCATCTCCGACGGTAGACTATACATTATTAGACCCACGGACTTTGCTACGCCATCGCTACGACTTCATTGCTGTCGCACGCATTGAATCACATCATGAATGTTGTATGTTCGTACCAGATTCGCATTGACCTTGCTTCGACTTGGCCGACCAGGTAAAGTAAAGATGTACAGCTGAGTACACCCGTTCTTGCCACTTCCTTCACAGCTCGTCGATCATAGAGGATCGGCACTCGGGATCGTCCGTGTACCGTGACCATGTGAGTACCTTCGCTGAGCACTCAGAGCAGTAAATAATAGCCACGGATGACTCACGCATAGGTTCCCGAGACCATGTTTAAGACAAACGCGCCGCGATCGGCCCGACAAGCCTCCAAGGCTGGGTCATGTAAAGCAACCGTGGTGGACCGTCGAGTCATGGGAGGGATGCATATATCTGGTCAGCGACGGACACCCGTGCTGCATACGCACTGACTCCAACTCCGCTGAGCTCTCACAACGGCGTGAAAAGGAGACGAACACCATGTCAGCAAGCGCAGATCCCGAGAGGAAGGTGTGGATGATCACTGGTAAGTGCCTTGTAGGCCCCAATCACATCGTCGCACCAGTCGTAGCGGAGCTCTTGCGCGAGCAATCGCAAACGCACCCTAGACACGGCCACTGTATTGGTCATCCAGGGAGCTACAGTTCCTCACCTATTGGCTTAACAGGGACTACATCTGGGTTTGGGAAGCGCCTCGTCTCCCTAATTCTTTCGCGCGGTGACTATGTGGTCGCTGCCGCGCGTGACCTATCTAAATTCGACGCCCCTCTCTCCGAAGCCGACCGTGCACGGTTGCACTTGGTACAGATGGACCTCACGGATCCACCTGAGAAGATCCAGAGCGCGGTGGCAGACGTTCTCGCTGCGTTGGGACGCGTAGACGTGCTGATCAACAACGCCGCGTGGGCCCCGAAGTCACTACTCGAAGAGGCGAAGTTAGTATGATGCCGATTTATGCACGATGCCACGCTGAACGCCTCCCTTTACTGCAGCCCTGCGCACGCCCAGGCCGTGTTCCAGACAAATGTGTTCGGCGTGCTCAATCTGACCAATGCGGTGCTGCCCCAGATGCGCGCACGGCGCACGGGGACTGTAGTATTTTTGGGGAGTCGCTCTGTCTGGAAAGCGGACACAATCGTGAGTAGATCTTCAGGTCATACATAATGAGCGCACTCACTCATCAGTCGTAATTCAGTTAACAGGGCATTACTTAGCTAGCAAGGCGGCTATCCATGGTATGCCCAGCGCATCATACGCATCTGCTCTGCTGACCACTGCCAGTGTAGCGTTCGCGGAGACTTATGCCGCAGAAGTTGCACCGTTCAACGTCCGCGTCATCATCGCGGTTCCGGGCGGATTCCGCACCGAAAACATACACACCGCACCGCTGACAAGTGCAAACCACATTTCCGAATATGACGCCCTGCGCGAAGAGGAGTACGAGAAGTTCAAGCTGCGCTGGGCTGCGGCACCAGGGGATCCTGACAAGATCATGGCGCTTCTCGTTGACGTTGTCACCGGCGAGGGCAAGGCAGCGGGCAGAAAGACGCCGTTGTACTTGCTGTTGGGAAAGCCGACCTATGTAGCGGCAGAAGCATTCCACAAGCGATTGGATGAGGAGATGGGCGCATGGAGAGACCTGGGAGAGAATCTGGACTACGAGGATGTGTCAGCCACGGTGCCTGAGCTTCGGAAGTAGAGTAGTAACTTAGATGGTTCGCCGGACTCCAAGGAACCACCTGTGCTGAGCCGTTCCGCATCACTGAACTCAATGCCATCATTCTGTTTTCCAGGTAATGTCATGATGTACGGTAGCTGAGTAGTGTCCGGTAACTTGCTGATGACAACGAAGTTTCCTCAGCCTGACCCTGCTGAGCACAGGAAGTTCAGTTTCACATCGACGAGGAGAAGGAGGAGGAGGAGGGGGTAGGTCAATATAGCCACCGTTCACCGCACCTTGAATGACTGACGATAACGCTCTTCGTGTTAACCAAGTCGGAGGCGCCCGAGCCTGAGGAGGTTGGAGGAGGGAACGCCACCGCCGCCCCCACTGGCGCCACACTTGAATTCGGACTACTCGGTTGCGATAGTCATGATGTCAGACACGGTTCGCTATGACTGTAAAACTCTATTCTATGAAGAAGCTTAGGCGACTGAAGCCAATCTTCGAGATTCGGACCTGGCATAAGGCATCCACGTCTGCCAGCGGCCGAGGAAGGGGACACACCAGTGCTTACATCAAGTTGCTTCAACGACGGTTGTAGCATAAACCCGACACGAATATCCTTTCTCACTCCGGACTTCGCGTCCGCGTCGCTCACGGCCCACGGCAATGCGATCGACAACAGTTACGGCCTCGGAGCGCCAGTTGGTCAATGGTCAACTGTTTCGTTTTTGGACTCTTTTCCAGCGCGCGCCTGGTGAGCCCCAAATACCGTTGCTCGTTGTGTAAAACCATGCTATATCCAATGCACGCAGCTTTATGCATAAGTATGCTTCTGGCATACCTCACAACGGCGTGTATTGACCTAACATATCCCCACGCATCGCAGAGGTGCCTTGATGCGCTCGCCCTCAGATTGCGCAGGCCTCGGGATGACAAAAATATCGTCTGATCCAGCACTTCATTCGCTCCTCGGAAGAGAGCTGACATGTCGGCACCCATCCAGGCCCCGGCATGCGATGCTTTCGGAAACGGTGCGCTGATCGGCTACCGTCGACCATACATAAAGGCTGGGACCGTGTATGAGCGTTCAAGTCTGTCTACCTGACGCTTCCCAGTCACTCCTTGCACTCGAAACCCACACTCCCTTACCTCTAATTCATTTTCACCTGCTTGCCATGTACTCAGTGTTCCTTGGACTTGCCGTGCTGTACTTTTTCGTACTCGCAGCGTCCGCATTGCCCATGCAGGAAGCTGTCAAGCGAGACAATGCTGGCTCCGTGAGTTGCAAACTCGTTCATTATACATTCTTGAATTGCTCATTAGTGGAAACGCAGGGGACGTACTACGATACTGGAACTGGCGCATGCGGGTATACAGACAACAATAATGACCCTATCGTCGCCATTTCACACCTCATCTACGGAGACGGTGGAAGCTGCAATCAGGTACGCCACCCGTGTTGGACTGCTGCTGGTGTATGACACTGACTTAGTATTGTATAGTGGGTTCAAATCACCAACCCGGCCAACGGAAAGTCACAGTATGGGCACGTGCGAGACGAGTGTGAGGGCTGCGGACAAAATGACTTAGGTGAGTCCCCTGCGAATACCATTTCATCGGTGGTAGGGGTGGTGACTGACCGCGGGCCTCCAAGACATGAGTCCCTCCCTTTTCCAGAGTCTCGGTGAATCCTTGTCTGTCGGACGCTTCCCGATCACATGGCACTACATGGACAAGAACTGGTCGCCGTCACGGTGAGACCGATGTGGCGACCGTTCTGGGGTTGCACCCGATCGTCTACTCGTTATAGGCTCGTACTCGGATACTATTGTACCTTATTGTTGCATTATTCGTTGAATGTTGTCGCGAAAGCATCACTGGCACTGATGCATCAGATCAGTCAACCTCAAGTCAACTGACTGTTCAAGGAGAGGCATGAGGGCATCATCGGGTCAGAATAACTCATTGAATGCAGCAGCCGGGCATATATACAGAAGTGATATACATGGCCACCGCGGTGCCATACATGATAATCTCAGATGAGATTACGGGCTCCAACCCTTGGCCATGAAGTGCCACTCGACGCCAGAGATGACGCCCTGAGAGAGGGGGGCACCCAAGGACTCGAACAACGAAGGGCTGAGGTCTATGGAGGCGTACACAGTGAGTGCGGAGGGTAAGCAGGTGACAGACGGGGACAGACCAATGTCATACTGGCCACAGCCCTCGCACTCGTCGACCGTCTTGGCATACTGGCTGATACCCGTAGCGGGGTTCGTGATCTGCATCCACTGTATACATGTCTGTCAGACCCTGCGTGGAACGGGACGAGCAGTGCAGAGGTATAGATACCTGGAAGCAGTTTCCTCCGCTGCCGTAGATGAGATGCGAGATGGCGACGACCGGGTCGCTGCTGCTGTCGGTCTCGCCGCAAGCACCGAGGCCAGGGTAGTAATAGGTGGCCTGCCCACGACGGTGAGCATCTGTCATTCGTGCAGTGTAATGGAAGATTACCTTGCCGGTGTGGGTGACACGCTTCTCGAGGACGTGGGTTTCTTCGCCAGCGATGGGCGTGGCGGTGGCGATAGCAGTCAGCGCACTGACAAGGGCAGCGAGGATGGCAAAGCGGCTCATTATTGAAATTGCTGAGGTGCTGTAGAGCATAAGAGGTGAGATATGTTGAGGCGAGGTGAACTCGTAAGGAGGAAGGCCCAGCGAGGGCTGCTTTTATGTTTCTGGTGAGCGCGCGCTCTGGATAAAGAGTCAATGTACGCAAGTATCAGAGCCCGTGCGTAAACAACCCAGTAGACAGGCGTCATGGCGTACCTCTCTGCCAATGTGACGAGGTACCGGAAGTAGCGCCGTCAATACTCCTGAACTGAGGCTGGTCAGTCTATTCCGGATAAACAACGCAGCTTGACACCTGCGAGGGCGTTTAGTACCTCAGAATGACACACGTCTAGAGACCGCTGACCACCGAGAAAAACAGAAAACCGCACAAATTGATAGCGCCTACACGTCCAAGCAGCGAGGGGTAGTGGCTGGGGTTACAGCACAGAACCCTATCATCATGATTCAAGACGACCCTCCACAGTAACTGAATCGAGTCGGTAGCAGGAGCAACCTAGGCACCGGCGGGCCGCCAGTGAGTGCATGAGCTCGAGCTAACCGGGACAGTGTATTCTGATAGCCATACGAATTTCCTGGCAGTGAACCTGTCAAATAAGCCTCAAAGAGCCGAAGAAAGCTGGAGGAACATGCAAAATCTTAGGGTAACTGTAGGCCGCATGACTCAAAAGCGGTACGCACCATGTTGTGGTCAGAGGAATTATTGGTATTGGATGATGCATTGACATGCTAGCTTCGTTCAGGGTGCTCGGATCGAACGTGCTAAGGATATGTTAGCCATGAAACGCGGAGATACAGGACTGGGAGGTGAACACTTGCCATGATCCATGGGTTGCATTGGAAGGTTTCGTGCAAGGGAACCCGATCGACATCTACCGGGAACGAGTGAGCGTCTTCTGCACAGGTTGGGTGATCGCTGGTGAATACCCTCGGCATGTCCTCGAATGGGCTATAACGCCCGAAGTCCGAATGATGATATTTCACCCAATGTAACATCGAACTCATGCGTCCTCAATGCCGCCGAACAAACCCCTGACATAAACAGTGTGGCCGATTGGTATCGTCAAGGCGGCAAGATCCCGTTCTAGATGGTCTCACCTCCGTAGTACGGTAAGGTCGGGAAACAGAAATCAATCCGTTTACAAGGGTAGACTCACTCGCCAGTGAGTGGCCCGTAGGCCCGTCCAAAGCCTCGCATACTCCATCCTGTCGTATGTCGTGCTTCACAGTGTAGCGGAGTTTTGGTGAAGCTTACTGTAGCACCGACCTGCGAGAGGTATTGGCAATGTTCAACGTCAAGTGTGGCTCGGATTTGCCGCGCGCCGACCTGTAGATCGGTGTGGTTCCAAACCTTCTGTAGTCCCAATCCACCGCTATGGCAGGCAAAGTCTCCTGCTATCTTCCACTGGCATGCCGGTGAAAAATTGGGAGTCGATCGGCCTATTAGCCTCCGCTCGCCCGTGGACGCCCGCCCTGTACTTTCTGTTTAGAACCAGCGGGAATAGACGAGATATGAGTCCAAAACCGAAGGGATACCGCTGCTGTTGTGTAATTGATGCTGACGTAGCGAAGGCAGTAGCAGAATTGGCGTTCGACTTGTGAAAAGACAGGAGGCGCTATGTATGTATTGAGCCCGACTGCAAGTCGGCGACCGCATGGTTCTCTGGCGCCGCACATTATTGTAGCATGCCCAGCTTGTTTGCTCGCAGTGGATCAAGGGCGTACACACGTATAGTGGTGCTTGCCATGTTACAAGCCCAGCCCCGCGTCCCATTCGATGACAGCGTCAGTGCGTCCACTATGACCGTGACGAGCGAGCCGCCTATGGCCCTATGCAACCCACGCGGGCCATGATCCACATCCCTGAAGTAGGCCTCTAATAAGAAGTACCACGAACTCTCAGAATTGAGGCAGCGAAGTATGATAACACTGAGAAGAAATACAATTATGTCAGACGCACCAGAACCACCGACTCGAAGAGATCCGAATGATGCATCGGGCATGCCAGCAATTAAGATGTCGAGCGCAACAACGGAGCCATCATTTTTCAGTCGCCCAAGAACGTAGATTTTGAAGTTAGTGTATGGAAGAGGGTGCTGTTCAGGAATCCATCATTGAATACGTTGACAGAGCCAGTCAGTACTAGTAAAAGAGGATATTGGCCGCATGAGAGAGTGCATAGTGCTCACGGGTATTCTGGCGCTTGCCATGACTGAAGCAGTTGTGTTTTGCCCTGGACCATGTCAATGATTCTCGGTATTGCATATGTAGAACCAGATGGGTGAGTTTGTGCGTGTCAACTTTATCATGGTGAGGATCCATAGAATTGAACCTGTACACCCGAAGTCGAACCACGTCGCCCCGGGCCGCAGGGCGCTGGACACAAGCGCCCAAAGTAGCCTTACGGGCGGCCCACAATGATAATAGTACCGGTCCTGTTTGAACTTTGCAATTCGCGCATCATGCCTCAGTTCCATATTGCCGAACTACATATTACTAGGTGAGGAAAGCTCAATGAGCATGGTTTGGATTTTATTTACTGCCAAACTTTTGGGTGCTCATGTCGTACTAATCTGTACGATTCAAGTTGAAGTGTGCCAAGTCACCAACGCGCCGGTGAGTGCTTACCACAGTTGCTGTGTAGCTGGGGTAGTATTCTTTGCAAGAGAGATCAGAGAAATCGAGTTTTTTCACGGGTCGAACTCGAAGTTGACATGATACTCCATGTATCGGGTGCATTCGCGTTAGCGCAGAGGATTTAGAGTATCCCGAGACGCCCAGTGACACACCCGAGGAAGACGAGTCCTATCTGGTCTCGCTATGCACGTCCGAGCCGATGAAGCCCCAGAAAGGCGGAGGGCAAGATATCCGTAAGCCTCGGGGACCCCTCCTCCGTGTCGCCGGAAGTTGTTCTAACGCAACCCGGTGACTTCAAGTTGCTGGCACCTCCAGGCTGCGACTCGGATGTTCTATAGCGCTCTGCGGTCGTAATGCGATGATTATGTCGCCAAAAAGTACAACTGAGGGAGAAAGTTGAGGTCGCGCGGTCTCTGTTCATGAGAGCCAATGTTCGGACGAGAGCGTTACTGCGCGGTGAGTGGGCTCCGGCGAACATGGAACGGGTGCAACTAAATAAATCTAAGAACATCCGTTCGTTCGAAACTAAATCATAGCAGGAGAGTATAACGGCGGAGACGCCACCGGAATGCGAACTCCGATGCAGTCTCAGGGCTAGCAATGATGCGGCTCATCCACTGTCACTCAAACATTTGGTGGTGATGATCTTTCCGTTCTACTATGCGGTCGGTGACGGTGCGACTTGCGCGGCGTCCGCGCCATGCAGCTCGCGATACGAATTCGGCTGTACGCCCGTCCCGTTACATGGCTGTCGAGCAGTTCGCACCCCGGCAGTTTGAAATGCTGGCTGTATGTCGTGCATGGACATGGTTCGGTGACCCCCCACCTCAAGCTCCCAACCATAGAAACCCCCCTTAGATGCACCATCCCTGCGGCTGGGCTATGGTAGTAAGCTGGCGAGCACGCGCAAAGCGATGGGGCAGTCGGCTCGGACGGCGAGTTCGAGCACAAGGTGTGTTGGACTGCCTCCGTGCCTGTAGTCCCTCCGTGGCCCAGAGGCTTAGATGGGAGACGCCTAGACAGCGCCGGAGGAGTGGAAGAGGAGGAGTAGGGGCGAAGTCCCCTGACGAGGAAATTCGTAGGTCTGAAACCGATGCCCCTCGTCCCTCTAGCATCCCTCTCTTCCGGTGTAGTTGAACGTGGCGCGCATGCTTAGGCTTTGGAGAGGCTGTCCAGCATCGCATGATGGATGTGGTCGGCCATACATTGAGCCCATACGCCGATGCGAAGCCCGAGCACCGTAGAACTTGTAGGACATGGAAGGACGACTCGAACGACCGCGGTTTGATAAGCGCGCACAACGAGACTCGCATCAACGTTTTGAGTGTGCATTGAAACGGTGCTCGAGCGTCGGGTCCGGGCGTCGCATGTGTCGTATTCAATTCGTCGTTCGTGTTCTGAGAGTGGTCCGGCTTGGAGCGATGTACGTAGCGCACTGGGTCGAGCGCGTCGGAGGAATGGAAGACCACTGGTAGCTTGGAGTCCACGCACCGAGGACGTTCCCTGCGACTCGGAGAGGACAAACCGAGGTGCTTCTAGACCGAAGCATACCGCCCAGCGACTCGGGAGAGACCCATCTGCAAGGCGCACTGGTGCAGAATCCCGAACCGGAGCGCCACGCCGCCACCAGACCGCTGACGAAAAAGGTAAGTGTAGTAGAACAGATGTTCCTACAAGCTCCTTGATGTACCTGAACCACATCACGGCTGATGATATACACGCTTTCGCTAGGGGACGGAGCTGGTTAACGTCACAGTGTTGTGAACATGTATCCGTTGGAGCGTACCTCACAGAGCGAAATGCGTTTTGCGCATTGAGAGCAAGTCCAATTCAGGACGCTGAACGAGGTGGCTTTCATTCTATTACCTATGAATTTATGAGAGGGGGTTTACACATTCCTCGGCGTTGACCCGTGAGACGGGCTCAGCCGGGAGGACCTCGAACCACCGTAACAGGGAAGTTAACCCGGGAATGGCCTTTCGTCATGACCGCGAAGCGAAAAGGGCTGTTTGCACCAGTTTCATAGGTAGACGCACGACGTATGCCAATTGTACGGCGCCCAAGGGGCGGCGCGAAAGAGTGGTCCTGGACAAGTCGTCCGCGGTGGGCCTGGTTATCGGAGGATGTCATGCATGTCCTGCAAAGGCCTACCGGTGAGCCGGCACACAACTGTCATGCATCGAAAGAGACGCGTATGTATAAAAGACCACCCTGGAGGAGGGAAGGTCTTCACGAGTCAACCTCGCCTCAACACATCTCACCTCTTCTGCTCTACAGCACCTCAGCAATCTCAACAATGAGCCGCTTCGCCATCCTCGCTGCCCTCGTCAGTGCGCTGACTGCTATCGCCATCGCCACGCCCATCGCTGGCGAAGAAACCCATGTCCTCGAGAAGCGTGTCACCCACACCGGCAAGGTAATCCTCCATCACACCGCACGAATGCCAGATGCTCACCGTCGTGGACAGGCCACCTATTACTACCCTGGCCTTGGTGCTTGCGGAGAGACGGACAGCAGCAGCGACCCGGTCGTCGCCATCTCGCATCTCATCTACGGCAGCGGAGGAAACTGCTTCCAGGTTAGTACTCATACCTCGTCCCGTTCCGCGGAGGGTCTGACAGCCACATGCACAGTGGATGCAAATTACGAACCCTGCTACGGGTATCAGCCAGTACGCCAAGACGGTCGACGAGTGCGAGGGCTGCGGCCAGTACGATATCGGTTGGTCCTATCCCAGATGAATTCTGTTCATATGAAACTGAATGATTTGTACAGACCTCAGCCCTTCTCTGTTCGAGTCTTTGGGTGCCCCGTTGTCTCAGGGTGTTATCTCTGGCGTCGAATGGCACTTCATGGCCAAGGGCTGGAGCCCGTAAGCAAGTAGGCCTAGAGGAGGGGCAGTATGCGAGTCAGTGCGGAAACTGGTCCATTATCTTGTCATGTATATGTCAGTCAATATGAGTACGTCCACGCGACGGTATAATGGCGCCACGATGTTCGAGAGCGTACCAATTCCTCCTTGCATGAGCGTGATCATGGCCATCGAGTAAGAACCGCTGTGCCATGTCACATGGTGAGGGGATACGGAGCATCGAGTAGGAGGGTCTGTATATGAAACATTGAGCGAGCCACTGTTGTTACATTTCCTTAGATCCCCGTTACACAAGCCTTCTGTCCGTCATTGCACGCACGATGCATCCAGTCCCCGCCGCCTCAGTCAGCTGCGGGCGTGGCGTCAGACTCAACGGGTCACTAGACATAATGAAGCGACATACCTTCTCGTGCCAGCCTAAGAGTACGCTTCCGCTCACGTCCCCCCAGCCCGGCAGCGCCATGCCCTTGTACAGGTACTTCATCAAGGTGTCCTGCGCATCTGGCGATAGAACGCGGACAATGTTGGGGATCTCCGTCGCTTTGGTACTGTTTAGTATCGAGACGACCGTTTGGAGGTTGAGGTTCTGGAAGCTTGAGTGTCAAATGTGTGGGGACGGAGGAAGAAGGAAATGCGGTTCACCTTCGCCTCCTCAACGTTCGGACCGTACGGTGCACCGTCCAAAACAGCTGCGAGAGCTCCTGCTGTATCCCCTCTAAGAGCAGTTATATCAATGAGCGAGATAGAAAGCTCCATAGTGCATCACACCTTGCGAGAGATTGCCGTACTGTCGCAGCTTTCTGCTTCGCGTCGCTCAGGACCTGCGCGGGGTCGCGCGGATCGGGTTCATACAGTTCGCTCTCCATAAGCACATCCTCGTCGTACTGGTCGATGTCAATCTTTCTGAAGCTTCCGTCCATGGCCCCGATGGTAAAGAGATAGTCGATGCACGAGGTAGATGGGAAGATGTAGTCTACTCAGCGTAGTGGATACCACCGCTGAGCAGCGCTAGCTGTGGAGGTCGCAAAGGGCGCCTATGCGACATTCCATATCAGGCAGGTGCTGCGACAAGTCTCGCAATGTCGCATCGAGGCATCCCCTGGCATCCCGCTCTGTCTTGACTCTTTCCTACCTACTCATTGCAGATAGATAAGACTGGATATCGCAGTGACTGAGTGATGCTTGTGTAGCACATCACGAAATTCTCTGCGTAATGTTTCTCGATTCTGTTTGTGGATCGAGCAGGATCAAGCTACCTACATCCATATGAATTCCCGAATGTCTGCTTCTCAGGCTACGTATTACTAGTAGTAAAGATTTCTTGCGACGCCCGCATTTCCTTTCGACGTAGCATTTGAGTAAGATAGGCCACATCCAAATAGTGCTTGTTGAGCAAAGAGTAGCATATCCGGGTCGGCGCCAGCGCCAATTGAGTCAACGCATCTTCACCGTCGACGGCCACCATCGCAGACAACTGTCTGCGACAAATCGTTCACCAGCTCGCTACCAAGTTTTATGCCCAGTAGGCCCATCGAAGCTCCTCACAAGAACGCAGCTCGACCGCATCTACCGCACGCTCACCCCCGTACACTTGGACAACATGGAAAGACACACTCGCTCAGCCATGGCGCAAGCATGCTGCTTCGCTTCCCTTCGGAGTCTCTCACACATATCACCTCTTTCCTCGACCCCGACGCTCTATTTGCGCTTTCTGGAACAAACAGGCAGTTGCACGCCCACGTAAAAGACGACAACACTTGGCGGCGCGCGTACGTCTATCAATTCCTCAGGATCTCTCCTGAGAGCGATCTTCGCGATGACGAAGAACGAAAGAGTCTGATGCTGCGCCGTGAAGAAAGCACATGGAGACGTGAATTCATCTTGAGGCACAACTTGAGACGGTACGTCATTTATGCCTCGGCCACGCCTTCCCGGCGAGGTGGACTACGACGCAGCCGAAACATTGGGAGATGCGTCTAGTTGCAACCGAGGAAAGACACGCTCGTTTTCGCTGACATTTCTTCAGGCGTTGGGAGCGATCGCGCAACCAGCCAGTGACGCATGTTCCCCACCACTCGGATGTCGTCTCCATGCATTTGATGCCCAACACAACGCTCCTCACGGCCTCGCTTCAGTACGGGATCGTCGCGCGATCATACCCACTCACCGGCAAGATCCTTCGCGGCTATCTCGATGCTAGTGGGACTGCGAACGGGCTAGGACATGGGAACCCGAACCTCGAGTTCTCGCCGCACGTCACGGCGACTGCCCTCGCCTCCGAGGGGCGGACGGCGAAGGTACTGTGGGGGTTCCGCAACGGCGAGGTCGCTGTGACGACGTCGGTGCGCGCTATGGAGGGGAACCGCCCGTCGGCAGCCAAACATACGCGCTGCAAAGTGGAGGATTGCCACGATGCCGCTGTGTGCGCCCTAGCGTGGGGTATGGAGGCCGGACAGGAAGGTCCGACCGCGTTTGTCACAGGTGACATGCATGGCCAAGTGAAGCTCTGGGACGCAAAACGTATGAAGTGTATCTGGGCTTCGACGAAGAAGGAAGGCCTCGCCAGGGATGTATGCGGCAAGATCGCCGTGAATATTGCTCAGGGTGTCGTGGTCGCGGCCATGGAAAGCAACAAGATCTCCATATGGTCCGGGCTAGGTCCTCTTATCAGCAGCGAGCAAGACTTCCTCGACCATGTTCCGAACGAAATTGCGGTACCCCCTTTCCCCGCATTCAATGCATCGCAGACGCCGGTCGGTGTTGTACACCAGCGCGAACTGACAGAGTTAAACGTGTCGATCCCGCGTGATAGCAAGCTCAGGGTCTTTGTGGCCTTCAAAGACGACCCTTACTTGTACCGGCTCGATGTTGATCTGGCCACGTCCGCCATAGAGCGATCGGCATTTGGTGATGGCTCCGGTGCCGTCACCGCAGTCAAACCCGTGTTCGCAACTCAGGATGGGGAGTCCAGTTTCGTCCTAGTTGGCGACCAGCTTGGAGGCATTTGTCTTTACGATTGCGACGCACCCTCGCCTGTAGGAAACGCAAGCACCGCGCCGCTGCGCAAGATCGACGCACACGAAGATGGCGCGGTTACCGCGCTCGCGTGGAACACGGTCGTATTGGCTTCAGGCTCGTCTCGCGGAACAATCAAAGTGTGGGACTCGCTCTCCCTTGCGCATCTCAGGTCGTTCTCCTCTCCAGGTGCACGTCCGGCAGTAGGCGAAGACTGGGACGCCGTCGGACAGATCCTTCTCGAGCGGACCGTACTCCTTGTGTCAGTTGGGAGTAGGGTCATGGCGTGGCAGGCTGGCCCAATCAGCAGACACGACAAGGCGAAGGGCAAGCAAGTCAGGGTCGCCCGGAACTCGGGGTTGGCAAAGTGGCAGCGTGAGTCTTCATTTGCCTGTCTGCTCCCGTCAGCTCATCCATCATGCAGAGCAAATTGAGATGTACCGTGACATCGCGGAGTCGCGCCGCGATCTTGACGAGGAGCAGACGTACACCCGCCGCGCGTTCGGCCGCGAGCGCGAGCAGCAATCGACTCTCGCTAGCTTGGGGCTGAGTGAAGTTGAGGCGGTGGAGTACGCCCTCATGCTTAGCAGGGACGAAGAGGAAGATCGACGCCTGCAGTATGCCTCGTCTGCGCCCCAGGATGACGGCATATTCATGCCGGACTTCGACGATCCTCAGACCCCGGTTTCCGGACCGTCGGCCTTCATCGAGAGCCAACCCACATCTATGACGATGTCGCGCACGTCGTCGTCATCGTCGCACTCGATCCCGAATGGAAACGTCGTCGTCGTCGGGCGCTCGTTGCCCAGGACAGTACCATCTCATTCGAATCACAAGATACAGGTGTCGCCTCGCATGCGTCCGGAGCCTACGGAAGCCGGCTTCGCCAGCAGCCCCCTGAATGGATCAATGTCGTCCTCAATCAATACCCAGGCGAGCTTTTCTGTATCCTCGACGACGGACCTCGACCACTTCCCGCCCGTCAGTCGCACGCCCTCGTCTACGGGCGCGTCCATGCCTTCTACGCCCGCAAGTCCCGGTGCAGCACGCCGATCCGGCCCTGGTAGCCCGGAGTCGCTCCGCAACGCGTGGGCGATACCTCTGAGCTCCCGGCGGTCCCCCTCGTCCACTCCGTCGTCCGTCCTTGGGCCGGCCTCGCCATTGCTCGTTGCTCGTCGTGGGTCGCCGCCTGACCGCGTATCACACGGAGGCCCGTCGCTCATATCAGCTGGCTTTGCCCGGCAGACCAGTGGGCGCTCAGGCTCCCCTGAAATCGTCCCGTTGGCCGAAGCTACCGAAAGAGAGGATGAAGAATTACGTTTCGCTATAGAGTTGAGCCTCGCAGAGGCTCGCAGTCGTGGGGAGAACGTCTGAGCTATGGGCCTATAGACTCCATCGGCGGTTGCCCGTCTAGAGTGCAGCTTGCCATGGACGTGACATGGTCTCGTCATTGACAATTTCGTAGAGTTGTATGCAACGTTATGCTACAGAACTTCTAGGCAACTATGATTATTTATGGTGCGTTTTGGGTGCGCGACACCATTGGCTTTCATGCGCAAGGGATAGACCGATCACGAAGCATGTAAGGCGAGTCGCGTTGCAGGACTCTTCGTTGACCGACTGATTTTCTCCGTTCCCAGTAAACTGTCCATAGGTTCTATGCCTCTATCACCACTCTCAGGCTGGAGGATCTATTCCGCCCTTCGAAATCCTCCGAACGATTGTGCGGCAATGAAGTCTTCCATGTCCCAACGGTAGTCAATCATCAAGGTTTCATACGTTGCAAGCCGCGTTCGATCAAATGCCGCGGGCCTTCGCTTGTTCGCGAAGCTCGTACTCCAATCCCAGCGTGCTCCCTAGGACTATCCGGGTACGTCGAAGGCAGCCTCCGTTTGACAAAGTTCATCGATAATAAGACATAGGAACCCTTGGGTTCACGATAGCGCTGAGCACAGTAGGTTGACGTACTGGTAGACGGTGACGTCGAAGGCCATTTACCCTTTGTCGACTGACATTCCGACTGAGTGCGTTTGTAGGTTGCCATACTGCGACGTGTCTGATAGGTCATGCTCGCTGCAAGTCTGTGGACAAGGGCGTCCGGTCACTGACACTGCCCGAGCAGTTTCCAGCCCCAGTGTCTGCTACAGGCACCGATTGTAGCCCTACATGCCGAGCATGTGCAAGGTCTGCCCCCTTCTCGTCGTTTCATGGGTCGCACCTACTATGCCTGAGTTGCTATTGATAGGTCTGTATTGAGTATAGCGCGGTGCATGGTTGGCAAGCCTTCCATACTTTCCCTCCAGAACCATCCATACGAGCTCAAATGCAAAGTCGCTCATATAACACGGAACAAGCGCGGATGCTCTTTGGGGCACTCTCAAGGAGCGGGCTAGCTGTGCATGCATGTTTGCGGAGACGAGTGTGAATGCATGTTTGCAACGTGGTGTACAGCATGCAATGGCGTTAGGGTTCGTGTTGCACTTTCCACGTGTCGCTGCCGGATATGTGATATCGGCGTCCATGTCCCCGACACCTGGGCGATCATCTGCGCTGCCGACTCTCGACTCTAGACCCGGTAATATGCAAGCCAAGGAGCGGCTGTCCGACAATGAGGCCGCAATGCAAAGTACTTAACCCGCCTCGTCCCGCGCAGACTGCAGGCATTATTAGTTGAACACCTCACCTCTTCACGTTCGCCCTTCTTGACGATGTCTGTGCTCAACGCATTCAAGATCAAGCCCTTCGACCTCGAGCCGGTTTTTGCGTCCTGGCCTGACGGCCCCCATTTCCTGGGTAACCCCAAGAAGGACCCTCCCGTTGACAGCTGGCTGGCCCAGATTAAGGCGGGATGTATTGAGCGCAGGGTCCCGAAGGACTACTGGCACAAGGTCGGGCAGCACTACCTCGGGGAGAAGGCGCGCAAGCGCCTTGACGAGGTCAAGCTCGTCATGAAGAACATGCACGGAGGGAAGTACAAGTGGAACTGGCAAGCATTCAAGATTGCCATGCGCAACATGGGGTGTACGTGACGCTCTCGTAACACTTGCAAGTGATGAGCCATCCTGACGACCGCTCGCCGTCATAGGGGACATCGACACTGAGAAGAAAGAGACGATCAAGGTCAAGCGCAGGCCGTCTGGCCTCTGGTGGATCGTAGGCAAAGGGGACGACACCAAAGACAACGAGTCGGTCACGCCCCCAGCCCCACCTCCGAAGCCGCAGCCTCAGAGGACAAACTCGACGTTCGAGGTGGCGACGCGAGGCACACCTCCGACACCAAAGCGCTCCTCGACCATGAGCTCCATCGAGACCGTCTCTTCCATCGCGTCTTCCGTCTTCTCGTCCAAGAGCTCGACCCCAAAGAGTACTCCTGTCACGACCCCAGCGATGACCCCAGACGATGGGACATGCGATGGTACGTAGTTCAATCTGCGATCTATGCGTATCGTATTCACTCACGGTCATAACAGCCCCCACGACTATAACGCATGTCCCCGTATGGCTTGTTGATGCCTGCCAGGCGCTCGAGTCCCTCACCACCGACCATCCGAAGGTGATGACCGCCTTGTCTGCGGTGCTCATCACTGTCGGCTCCCTGCCAGCTCTGCCCGTCATCTCGGCGGGTGCGGGTGGCGCGTTCTTGGCAAGCAGCACGGCACATGCCCTGGGCTCCCTCGCCGTTGGCCTCGGCACGTTGCTGAAGGCTCAGGCAGACGGGCAGGTCCAGATGGCTGGCCCTATCGCTCCGCCGCCTAAGTCCTAGACTTATACTCTTGACGGCCAGTGATACAGTATAGCTGGCTTCGATCGCATGTTCGCCATAAATTATCACCTTTATACTGTTGTGCATATGGGGGAAGTTGTTGCGGATATTGCATGTAGTGTAGGATTAGTCGACGTGATACCCCATGTCTGGTTGCAGGATGATACAGAGATCACACACTTGGGATACGAGACCGCTACTTTAGTATGTGTGTGCGGAGGCCCATTTCTGAGCATTGAGTCTCCATCGATTCATCATCGCCAGGTAGGTAGATGGTCCATGTCGACTCGATCCTGAGTCGCACCCGGTTTAGGCATCCACCTTCCACCGAGTTCGTTCAACACAGGATGCGAATCTTTGACAGGATCATCTGATACATGGCACCGACTTCAGCGTACCCAAGCAAACACGAAGGGATCCCTTACCGTCGATGCATAGCGCCCCATTGATGTAACGGTCAGGTAACGGTATTGAGACATCCCCGCATAAGCGTACGAAGACTTCTGGAAGAGGCGCATAGACTGCTAGGGAATGAACGCGTCCGCTAGGGCTGGTTCGCTACAACATAATAGGTCAATATAATGCAGTTCAGACTATAGGGGACATACGAAGAAAGTCAGCCCGGCCGCGTGGAGACACATAGCATCGTCTGGGGTGGGGACTAAGTTTCTGGAAGCCAGTTCACTTTCTGTGTAATGGTCCGGAGGTGTATACTTTCTGTCCCCCAGGATGGGCGCTGCAACGAATGAAACATCAGCGACGCGAGCCAACCTTTCTTGTGCACTTGACTAGTTACCGTCTAAGATCTCAGCCATATGCACGCGTATCTGGTGCGTGAAGCCAGTATGCGGTTGCACTTCTATCAGGGACAGTGGCGCAGTAGGCTGTTTACAAGTATCATGAGCGGTTGCAGTTAGCAAATTCGGGTACCAAACTACGCATACCGAGGTAGCCAGCAACTTCCAGTCGCTCTTCGCGTGCGCCTTCTTCCGAATGAGTGTAGCATCCGAACATGGCTTTGTAGTAGTCAGGGCCCATCCAGGACCTTTCAGCCTTTGGATCAAGCCATTGATAGAGCCGGATCGCTTGGGGATACGGTCCGCAGCTGCGCGTACTACTGCCAGGTACGTCTTCTTGACAGCCCTAACTTCGAAATCTCGGTTGTACTGTTGATACGCGCGGGAGGTGAGAGACCAGATCATTGCGCCGGTGGTAGCCTAGTTTGTTCAGATCATGAGATAGATGTCCGCAACTAGGAGAGGTACGACAAGCCTTGTCTAGCCGGTGAGACGCGATTGGCCTTCTCGGGAGACCATAGAGCTCTTGTACCTTACACTATTTGCACAATTGTTTGTGTAGTTTCGAGGACCATTCGAAAGTCACTGACCATCCTTGTTATTGTGGAAGGTTCTTTTTCCTTAGGAACGCTATCAGCAGGAGCCCCCCCGCTTGAAAGGAATCAATGAACTGCACCTTTGTGTCGTAGTCACATATAAGTCCAGAAGGCTTGTTGATCACAAGCACCTCTTCGTCGATGTACAGAACAGGGACATCCGAGCTAACTAGTGTCTTCGACTCGGACAACATACGCATTGTGCCAGTAGAACCCGCAGAACGGGGCCGTCGCGTGCATTGCAATACCTTGCAGGCCCATGTCTCCAGTGCATCTGATCAGCTAGTTATCCCGAGGAGCCTAGTTGACTACTCGCCTTGAAACTGGGGATGCAACTGCTGTAGAGCTGCATCAGGTAACGCACGGAACTTGAGGAGAGGTACTATATACTAGAAATGAGGAATCCGTCCGTTACTTACCATGGTTTAGACTGTGTTCATTCCGAGTGGTCTTCAACCAACTGGTCCGTCTACGTTTTTGAATTCGTGAACTTAGAATGAGGTGCTAATGAGCAATTTACGCATGCGTACGGAAAAGCTTCATCGCTCCTTGACCTCGTACCACCATCACCTCCGTTAGGCGCCCGCTTATCGGAGCCCATCTACCTACCCACCCCCTCCTAATTCACCCTCGTTTCCTCGCGTCAAGGCCGTCCAACTCGGCCCCCACATTCCCTAGTGTCGCCTAACTCGACCCCCGCTTCGAAGACATCAACAAACCAGCGCAACTCACCGATCGCCCATCGAGTGTCATAGATCGCACGTCGTCGACTCCGACGTCCCACTTGAGGCTCCCGGCCTCGCCTCCCATTCCTCTCTCCACTTCCCTTTGCAGCCCTATGAAGGGGTTGTTCGACAGTACCGACCGTAAGCTCCGCGTGGTCAAGTGAAACGCTGGGATAAATCGTTGGGTGGGGCGGCTGCCTGGGCTCCGTACGGGGTTGGTGTCGTCCTTCCGTCCGTCCCTACTTTCCCGCCCCTAGCTGGGGAGGATGATGTCCTCCCGTATCCCCTATGTGCCCTAGCCCCGGTTCAGTTGTCGGGGAGACTCCACTGAG
Source organism: Fomitopsis pinicola (assembly GCA_001931775.1). Lineage (NCBI taxonomy): Eukaryota > Fungi > Basidiomycota > Agaricomycetes > Polyporales > Fomitopsidaceae > Fomitopsis > Fomitopsis pinicola. The sequence continues at coordinate 53,923 of MPVS01000004.1, forward strand.
TCCCGACAGCGCGTCGAGCATATCCCCCCCTTCCCTCGGTAACGTGCCCTAGCCCCCGCCCACTCTCCCGGGAGACTCCGTTGAGTCCGGGATGCTTTACTGCGGGACCCTAAGCTCCGGGGCGCCTTTGGCCCCTGGGATAAATCGTATTCCGAGGCACGGGGTCTGCCGAGAAGAAAACCCAGGAGAGACGAAGAGGAGACGTTGCATTGGAGGAGAGGCTTAGGCTGTGCTAATACTCACCCGGCAAGGGAGGAGCTCTGGCCGCCGCGGGTCCGAAGATTGGTAGCAGGGAACCTAACGCGAGCGACACCGACAATCGCACCCAGTCGGGAGGCGCTTCGGCGCCGCCCATAGGCTTGCCCCCCGCTTACCACCCCGGTCAGGAGAAACAACAGATGATGAAGATAAGTGCCAGAAGTGGCCCGACGGATACGACGGAGAGATATGCGAAGTTATGTACCCACTTTCCCCTCACGCTCACTGCTCCGACATGGTATAAGCCCCTCACCCCAACGTCCCCGAGGGGGGCCTCCGGTAGAAGACAAGGACGTTACCTACTCTTGTGTTTGAGTGCCTTATGATTCACCCCAGGGTTGCAAGAGGGTAACACGGGTTCCGCTTGAGCAGGTAGCCGCAAGGCGTACTAGGGTCCTACGACTGATTTTCGCCGGTAGTTATGGTGCCTGCATGTATCGTAGNAAAAAAAAAGTACGGAAAAGCTTGCCAGTGTGGTCGTAAGCCGTGACGCGAAGCAGCCGTCAGTAGATGGCCGCGGAGGAGACGGGCCGGGCGTTCTAGTACGTGCGTGGTATTTCCTGAGCTCCTCCGACTCTATACGACCGCCCTCCCCCCTCATCAAGGTCGTGTAGGGTCTGCTTCCTCAGCCTACTCAGCTTGCCTTTTGAGTCTATGATTGCTGAATCCTGTGGGCTGTGATACCTTTCAAACCCTCATATCGAGCCTGCGACACTGGCACTATCTGGCAGCTAAACCGCACCTAAACGATGCTAGCCGGCCGATGTCTCCACCATGTCTTCAGCCCCACACGCAGGTTAACCACCCTCTCAGCTGCGGTTCCGGTCATTTATCTTGACCGTGACGTAGTAGTGATCAACAAACCGCACGGATTCAAGAGCCAATACTACAAGCAGGTACTCAAACGAAACTGTGTGCCAAGGGCCTCTCTTGACGACTTTAGGACGATGATGATCCCACCCTGCGGGCAATGGTTAGCTGGTATATCTGTCGAATACGCAGAACACCTCATGACATCTCATATTAGCACGAGGTGCAAGCACTCTATGGTTTACCTCACAAACCGTTCGGCATTCACCGCCTTGACAAGGTCAGCGACTATTGCAGTTTCGTCCGTGCTGCGAAACACAAACTCACTGATAATCCAGGCAACCACTGGAGCGCTGATATGGGGTCTGACAAGTCACTCGGCCGGCAGAATATCTCAACAGTTTGAGAAACGGCAGGTGAAGAAGACGTATCTGGCCGTCGTACGGGGAGCTGCGGATCGCTTTCCCCAGTCAACTGGAACGATCGAAGGGCCGATACGCAGACTTGCCGGAGGCTCAGTGACCACGAAACCTTCTCCGCCAGAGTTCATACGGAAAGAAGTGGTAGCAAAGACACAGTGGGAGCTTCTTGCAACTTCGGTGAGCAAACACATAGGCGATGTGAGTTTACTACTTGACCAAGCACGCTTCATCAGCCCGTTGCGCCCCTCAGCCTGGTGCGCGTACGCCCGGAGACAGGGTTCACCCATCAAATACGCGTACATATGGCCGAGGTATTGGACGGTATGCTTCGCTCACCTCTGTTTGTGCCTTAGCTAAGGCGAGTCCACGTCTTAGCTCCCATACTGGGCGATGCGACGTACACGGGAACCCACCCAACGGAACCCGACCCGGTCATCGAAAGCGCGACTCGTATTCCGGATGACCTCATGTTCTTGCACGCCTCTGAGCTGACATTCTTCGTAAGCTCAGCTATGCTCTTCACGCTGGCAGCGGTCAACTGACGTTCTGCGCTTGATAGCGATACCGCCCTGCAGGCCTTATCACACATGTAGCGTTGACCGTCTGTGCACCATTACCAGGCGCATTTGTACGCTTGTGTAAGGATCTCGATCTACCCCTTCCCGACCGATATATCTGTGGAGGGTTAGACATTGACGGTGAGCATACCTGGTTGTTACCTCTCGAACACACAGTAATCCGTACTACAGGCACTCCAGTGCAAGGTTCGCATCCTGTCCTGGAAGATCTTGGCGGGCGGTGGATGCCGGAACCCATACAAACAAGTGCGGCCACTATCGCGGCGTCACTAGCAGACATCCTTCCCATAGCATCTCAAGCTGCGTACGATAGAGCACCCACTCTGTCTTCAAAACAATACATCAGACAAGACTCTGCCAAATAATACATAGTCGATTCATATCCTTATCGCTTCCTAACTCAGCACGATACTTCGTAACGTCCATTCCGGTGGAAACGCGGCTTGTTAGCTAATCACTTTTTGTATATCCACTCTACTTCTCTTGATTGTCGGCCGCGGTGATGGCCCTCTCCCTCAAGATAGTCCCGAGGCCCACGGCAGCCGCACCGAGGGCAGTGGCCGTGCTCCCAGCGGCGACGCCAGGCAGCGCCGGAATGGAGCCGACAGTGATGAGGACCGCAGCAAGGATGGACATGGCACCGCCCGAATCCGGCGTCATGGCGAAGATGGCCTCCGACGCGGCAAGCAGCCACGTCGGCACCTGGGCGATGAGCGTCGTGGGCGGCGGCGGCGGCGGCGGGTCGCGCAGACGAAGGGTGACGGCAACGCGCGTGGCGAGCGACTCGGTGGGCGGCGGCGCTGTCTTCGACGGCTTAGCCGCGGTCGCGGTCGTGGAGGTGGAAGACGTAGTTGGCTGCGCCTTGAACAACTTGGACTTCGAGGCAGCATCCTTCTTGTCCTTGGAGTTGCATGCGGAGTCCTTCGGATTCTTGGACTTTGGAGGGGGATCCTTCTTGCCCTTGGAACCGGACGCCGGCGGAGGCGCGCTTGCGGTCTGCGTCCCCGCCCTGAGCGTGAGTCTCGCGAGGAAGCTCGGGGTGGGGAGTTGCTCCTTCGTCTTGACCTCGGTGCCCTTCGTGCCGCCACGCCCAATGATCCACCACGAGTCGGACTTGCGCTGCACCTTGACAGCCTCGGTCTTCTTGCGGTCGACATTCCCTACGACACAGAACAAGGAATGGAGCGTTCATCGCCGCTGGCACGGTGACAGCGCTGTCAAGACTAACCTGCGATGTTCTTCAGGGCGACGCTGAAGCTAGACCACTTCCATCCCCACGTGTGACCGAAAGCGGTTTGCATCACCTTCTCAACCTCTTCGACTCGCCGGCGCGCGTCGTCGCTCATGAAGTGCCGGGCGACTTCGTGCCACAGCTTGTGCGGTATTCCGCTCGCGACACATGCCTCCGCGACTTTGGCAAGCCAATCGTCCACGGGCAGGTCTTTCTTCGGCTTCCCCAGGAAGCGCGGTGGCGCTGTCTCCGAGGGCCACGCCGCCAGGAGCGCCGGCAGCGCGGACGCCTGGATCTGTGGCTCGGAGGTAAATCGAGATTTGATTGTGGAGAACATGCGCTGTTGTTCGAGGACTTGAAACGGGCGGTAAGGCTTCGACGATGAGCAAGAGGAGAAAGGCTTGGAAAGACAGATGATACAAGAGAGTCGCGACGTCGAAAGGAAAGCAAGAGGGCCTTTGTTGTTTATTTTGCCGCGGCCGCAAGTGTGGCTGAGAAACGAGCCCCTTCCTTTTACGTACTTGCCTTTGTGCCGACCCCGTTTGGTCGCCATGTAGATCGCTAAGTCCACCGGCGGTCAGCCGGTTGTATACGGTCTTGGTCTCGACTTGGTCTCGACCGTTGGCTCACCTTCATGGGTTGCATTGCGACAGTCTTGTCTATATGTGCCCATCTTCGGTCTCTTGAACAACGGCATCATGCATGCAATCCTCCGCCGGGCAGTGATTTCACCGGGTCACTACTGTCAGTGTCATGTAGTAACTGGTGGGTCGGTGCACGCCTTTCCTTTGTGGTAAGTAGCTAGACCATGCACCATATAACCGGTATTCGAGCTCATCTGTCCTCCCAAGATAAGGAACCCTGGCATAAATCCACCTATACGCTCAACATATTGGCGTTGGAAGATCTCGCGACACGTCGGCGTGATATGTTGAGATTGTGACGAGTGCCAGCATCCAGCTGATACACCTCCTGAGTTTGTCGGAGACCCTTGTACTTAGGTGAGTAAGCCAAATACTTACAGGTCGGGGGTGTGGGGGAGCGTTGAGTATGACAACCCGGCGCTCACCGCAGTCTGCGTCGCATTCCGTCCGTCGTCGGAGCGCTGCGATTCGGCTGCAATCCACAGTAACTGGAAAGAGTATCACCATCATCATTATGTTTGTCCCTGACACAACGTCTCCGACGGCGCGAGCGTGACCATATATTGGACGACGATACTCCACAGCTAGATACCTCAGCTACCGTTACATGGCCAGCCATTTCGGCCCTTCTCGGGATGCAAGCAGGACTACGGATGACTCGGACTCGCTGTCATAGCAAAGGATGCCATTGAAGACGCAAGGGTTAGCTTACGCCTCTCCATTCTACCTGTCTATATCCGTCTGACACTCCTGTCAGCAGGTCACACTTGCCTCCGCCTTGACATCGGCGCGCTGCACCATTACGTGCTTCGTGCGCCGCCGAAATGCAGGACTTGTATCCCATGCCAGTTGTGGTACGTCGTCGCAGCTCCCGTAAACGTAGCTGACCTATGCAGACCCTTGACGCTGTCGCAGTTACATCACTAGTACTCCATCAGCGTTCCGCCGCCCTGCGCGATCAGTCAGTCGTCCCACCGCGTAGCCAAAGTATACAATGCGGTGCTCATTGCGCCTTAGGCTTGCGTAACTCGAGGTATGTTTTGGCTGCACCTGGCACCCCGCCCTGTCGCTGCTAGGCGGAGCATAGCCCCAGCCTGTCTATTTTGCCACGGACTGCCTCCTTCTCTCAAGGTATATAATAGGACAAGAAACCTCAGCACTCTCAAACCGAAATCTTTCACCAACACACAGTCCCTCACTCATCTATCTACTTCCACTCGCACAATGACCACCACTCTCCCTCTCGGCCCGGGTCCCGTCGTCATCCCCCTCGACGACTGGACAAAGGACAGCATCTCCGCCATCTACAATGCCAAGACTCAGAGCGAGTTCAGCAGCGCGTTCGACGCGTTCATCCACGAGGAGGCCAACATCACGGTGAACGGCAAGCGCCTCAGTCGCGCGCAGTACAAGGCCCTCTTCCAAGGCGAGAGGTTGCTCGAGCAGTTCGCGACAGTGTCCTTCCTTGGCTCCGTGGAGGTGCCCGCCAACAAGGACGAGCCCGTGGCGGTACGTCTACTCGTTCTGGTCTTCATAGTCAACTCCGTATACTAACGTTCACGACAGGCCGGTTCTGTCGGCATCTTCTATAAGGTCATCGTAGACGAGAAGATCAAGGTTCTTGGAGCTGACAGGTCTACAACTGTTCTTTCATCTCTGAACGTCGTGTAAGTCGAACTGCAGTCCTGGTAGCAAATACGTCACTGATTTCAATGTCTTTGGCAGTATCAAGGAAGGGGATGACATTGAAGACCGCTTCGTCACGAGAGTAGACCAGGTCGTCACAGACACCGTCAACCCGGTCTTCCTTCCTCATCCTGTCCCCCTCACCAAGGCTTGAAGCGTGTAGCCCCGAGCAGCAACATCTTTATATTTCTGTAAACCCCTCGTTGTACCATCACGCTACTACTTATGTCCACATGTATACTCTGTATGCCTCCCTATACGCTACAACCCATATATGTTATGAGCTTTTGCTTTATCATCTTCAGTAAAAGAAGTCCATGTTGACCTCGGTATCAGTTGTGGCGCCGGCCTGCTGTCGACCCGTTCGGTGTTCCGCATGCTGTGTCCATGCACTGGCATCGTGGTGCCAACCGCACCGATGTGGGTCTGGAATAGGTCCTTTCACAGTTACCTCGGAAGACCGATGTATTGGTAGCCTCGCGAGCCAGCTCCATGTAGGTGGCACTCTGGTATGTAGATGTCTCAAAGGTTTGATCATTCTCGAGTTATGGTATGAGGGCTATGCCATAGGCTCTGTCTCGGGAGTGTTCGTACACGTACATACTAAGTCATAGCGAAGTCCGTGATAAGGGGGGTCATGTTCGTGGAACACGAGGGCATAGACATCACCTGATTCCATGGCCAAGTGTAGTGACAGAGCATAACGACAGCCATTGCGATGGGGATGCACCGCTCAAAAATGCCACGCGACAAGCCTGAGTCATTCCCTATTGACATGGCAAGTGAGCTATAGCAAACCACGAGGAGTACGCTATCCCGGAGACCAACGACGTCAAGATACAGCTCTTCACCAAGCATCTCCTGGGCTGTCGAAAGGCGAATGTGTCAGACCATCATCGTTCTTCCCCGATGCTGTAGCAGCCGCAATCAAGAGCGAGCTCGAACTAGACTGTGACGACTTCGTGTGCAGCGGCCGGCTGGGTATTGGAGGAGGCACAGGGCTGCCATGGACAGAGCCGGCAGGCCGCCGCGGGGGAGGCGGCGGCGGCGGCTTCTTCGTCACGGGTGACGAGCTGCTCGCGGTATCGGTCGTCCGCCGCGAGAGCGGGGGCCGGATGTTTATGGGCGTCGTGGGGTCATGCTCGCCGTCGGACAACGATGGGCGATCGATCAGTCGCTCTTTCTCGTCTTCCGCTGCATTACCGGAACCAGGATTGGGGTTGAACTGGCCGAAGAGCGGACTCCGGCTGGCTGCGATGTTGTGGTCACCGAACGGATGTTCCTCGTCGGAGCTGCTCATCTCGTACGAGCGACGGGAGGCAGACGACTTGCGCTCAGGCTCGCTGGCTCCGGAGAGCACGGGCGGCGCGCTTCCGCCTGTACCGCGAGTCATGACAGGGGGTCGGCGTGGCAGAGGGGGCGCAGACGGCGTGGGCGAGAGCACCTCGGTATACGTGGTAGGGAACAACCCGCGCTTGCCAGCGAGCTCACCCATCCACCAGCCATCGAGTACTTCGTTCACCACGGCGATCTGGTCGCCCGCCTGGAAACTGAGCTCGTCCGTCGACCCGGCTGCGAAGTCATGCAGCGCGACGACCACTTTCTTGCCCTGTGGTTTGCGTATTGATGGCCGGCGCTGGGAAGGTGAAGTCCCGAGCACGGAAGTCGAACTCTTGCCCTTGCGATGCTTGTTCTTGCGCGACGAGTGGGAAACAGTACTTGACGCACCATCTGAGGCATCACTGTCGTTCGCACTGGCATCGTCGCGCAGGGTGGCGAAGTTGTCCTTGTCTTTGTCCTTCTTTCCTCGGCCCGCAACAGAGCCAACCGCGCTCACAGCTGAAGACGCCCAGCCGGCCATGCTGAGCTTGCGGGATGACTTCTCCGCCTTCTCTTTCTCCTTCTCCTTCTCCTTCTCTTTCTCCTTATCGCTGGCTCCCACAGTACTGTCTGTGCGCTTACGTCCTGCACGAGACTGGGGGCGGGATGGAGGGCGAGATGGAGGCTTGCTTCCTGAGTCGGATTTTCTGCTCGAGAATGACAAGCCACGTGACCTCCTCCGACTCGGAGGTTCCTCGTCTTCCTCAGGAGACTCGCCGCCTGACGAGGACTCGTCGGAAACAACAGGCTGCTTCGATTTTGATTTGTTAGAGCGCAGCGATCCGAAACGCGATACCTCGGGGCGCAGGGTCGCCACGTCAGCTTCGCGCACGAACATGTGCATCGGCCCCCTCGGGCGGGAGAGCTCCAGGTGCTTCACGGTCGCCCTAGACGCGCATTCAGCGATGACACGGGAAGGAGGGACTTCAACCTACTCATCTACCCAATTCGCCTTCACATCGCGAAGCACGGCGAGGTATTGCTCGATGAAGTTGAGCTTCAGGTCAACAAAGGAAGTGAGGTCTCGCAGTTGTAGGACCTCGTTCTCTTGGATGGCGTACATCCGTGCACGGACGTCTTCCGCCGTCTCCTCGCTGTGTATACAGTGTCGGTTGCAGGTGTGAACTGTGATGTGAGGGCGACGTACTAGCGCGATTTTGCACTTTCTAGCTCTTCCTCCGCTTCCTTGCGTTCCTTCTCCTTCTCCTTCTTGCCGTGTTTCACCCTCTCAAACTTACTGATGGCTGCGTCATAGCTCAATCTGAGAAAGCATCGTCCGTCATTGTAAAGATTTGTGATAGATGTGAACGCCGCACGCGCACCTTCTGCTCTCCAGCTTCTTTCTCTGAGCCTGGTATTCCCTAATCTCGTCTTCCATACGCAAGACAGACGCGAGGAAAGTGTCTTCAAAGGTCATAGCGAAAGTCTCCTGCAGTGTAGCGACCTTGCATAGTGCACGTCCCATGTTCACGAGCGATGTACCTGTTGAACCAGCGTCCATGAAAATGTCCACGGGCTACGTACAGTAATACGCACCGAATGCAGAGTCATCGCCGAACTCCTCCCCATGCCTGATCATCACTACGCCCAACGCATCGATGGGTAACAGCTTCTCCGTCTCGTCCAGGACTTCGCATTCCTTCTTCTTGCTGAGAATATGGTGGTAATCCTCCGAGGCTATATGGAGCCTGAACGAATGAGTCCGTGAACAAGTGATTTCAATCCGAGGCCCATAGCCTGCTTACCTCCAAAGGCCCTGCCTGCGCAACTCAATGTCATGCTCTAGTTCACGGAACTCCTCCGTCACGGTGGTCTTATCGCGGGACGAGATGACCTCGCCTGCCCACTGCCGACCCTGCGGTCAGCTCAACGCCACAGATAACCTCGAGTTACTTTACCTGCCGCAGCTTTCCAAGCTGTACTCTCGATTTAGCGTGGCTCATCACACCGACTCCGCTGTCCCCTCACCTGTTTGGTCGCCATACTCAATGGTATAGACCCGAAGACTTGCTTAGCGCAACGGTCGACGTGTCGCTGAACGGGAGGAGGTGACGATGGTGGTTGGGTTCAAGCTGTCTCGCCCCACATCGCCGCATGGCGCCATGGCTGAATTTCCGAGATCGTCCCTGATCATGTTGGGCTTCTCGGTCGTCCTGACGAAACGAGCAGATGCATCGGGAGGCCTCCGCTTTCCGTGAGTGCGACTCAACGCCCAAGGGACGATCCAACACGTTCGTAAACGCCTCGACATCCGTTCTTGAATACATTCATCGCACAAAACATGGGTCTGAATAATAGAAACAATATGGTGGCGTGGAAGAAGAGGAGCACGGCATCAGTACACGATTACACCGACATTACTCTACAAACGACAGCGATGAGGTCAAGGGGATACACCCGCTGCTCTTCACATTCCCGCCCTCGCCGCGAGGCGCAGGCCCTCCTGCACAGCCACCGCTTCCTCGACCCACGGCAGGCGGAAGAACTCGCTGCGCCGTAGGTCCTCTTGCCGGACGGTCGCACTCTCGCTAGGACCACTCGCCAGCATCGTCTCGAGGTCGCGCGATTGCGAGGCGAGCCATGTTTGGATGAACTGCTGCGGGTCCTCCGCGAACGCACGGAGGAATGTGCGTTTGAGGTGGGCGTTGTTCAGCGACTGAACATGCATGGAGATCTAAGAGGACAGTGTGAGTCACTGAGCACGGAGTGAATGGGTTTGGTAGCAGCCTCCGGAATTCATTCCCAGTGGGATTGTCGGCCAGCAGGCTCCCAATGCCACTGTCGCTGGTGACATCATCTCCACAAGTCCGCGGACCATCACCACCATTTAACTCAATTCCTGAAGCCACCAAAGTTCGCTGACAAAAGGGGACATACCTCGTCGTCCATTTTACTGAGCTCGCGAGCCGTCTCCACCGCCAGCTGCACGACCGACTGGTTCATGCGGTTCTTGAGCGTAGAGTCGTCTAGTCTGACCTCCACGTCCCACGCCCCCGGCTTCTCTGGCGGAGGGACGGCGGGGTTGAGGGTATAGTGGAGGATAATCGGGTCAGGCGGGAGTAAGAAGCGGTTGACGAGCTCGGGGAGTTGTTGGAACATCACAGATTCCGCTCCGAAAATCTGGAGGAACGCGTTAGATATCACCTTGGTGGCTATGGGATGCGGCATACCGGACGCAGGTGCGCGTCTGCACGGACCATGCGACGGTCGACTTTGTCTTGCAGACCCTGGACCTTGATGTAGTTCCACAGTGCCTGCACGACCCCGACTCGGCTGTCTTCTTTGACGCCAAGGAGGCTTGCAAGCTCTGGGTGCACCTTGTATTGCTCTGGCTGTTGCTCGAGGTGTAATACGACGCGGATCTTCGTAGGGGTGTCGCCTTTCCGTCGGATCGTGAAGCCATCGAGTTGGGGTTGATTGGCGGCTCGCATCCACTAGGGTAAATATGTTTAGTGACATCGGCATATGTGGTAGGTCAGTCACAGCTCACCTCAACGATGTTGCCCTCCGGGTACAGATGCATATCACGGTCCAGCTCGACGACCATTTGCTTGATGAGTGTAGAGAACTTCCGGGGTGGCACGCGGTCCTTTGCTCGTTGGTTCGGGATCTACTGAAAGTCAGCCATGGAGCTTCCAGACAAATGATGGGATAGCGCACCTCGAGCAATCTCCCATCTATCCTGAACTGCCACGCCGGAATACCCTCTCCAGTCTCCGGATTCAATTTCGCTTCGCCTTCGCCTGTTGACACTCCGCCCTCCGCTCCGTGTTGCCACGCCTGCCCTGTCACGGTGTGGCTCAAGAAGATACGCAGTGTACGCGTCGTCTGGCCGGAGGTGGTCAGCAGCTGCAACATACGAATCGTAAAGTGCATACAGGTACAATACGCTGGAGGGTGTCCTGCACTTCAACGCGTTTCCGCGTGATCGTCCAGTCAAATCGGCGTTCCATGTCCAGGAGGTCGTGGTATAGCTGGGAATCCGCCGAGAACTCTGGGGTGTGGAGAAATGCATTGGGAAGGTTCCTCTCTGTAAGCTTCCGCTTCCTACAGGAAGTAATAGCAACAGAAGGACACTTATGTTGTAGTAAGGGACTTACTTCGCAGCCGGTTTTTGAGCATCCATGATGAGGGCTTGGGGTGTTTTAGTAAGAGGTTGCAAGTTCTGATCTGAGCAAAAACTATATCAGAGATGCGTTGTAGGCAAGCAACATGAGACAGGTGCAGAGGATGGTGGGTTGGGTTAAGTGAGTATGTCTACAAGTGGCTGAAGATATTCCGCTCGGCAACTACCGGGCGTTGAATGCCGAATTTGGCAGTTTCATTCTGATGAGCTCACCCCGTCATCGTCTTGGGACCCGCACGCACTGTCTGAGATAACATAATAATTCAGTACGAGAAACTGTCTTAATCTTATGCATTCGCGAACACTTGGCTGGCGACACTGGATATGATGCTCTCAGGCTCGTTGGGTCTCAGGAGGCCATTATTTCCCCCCCATACACTCGCATTCATGCGTAGGTCGTCGACCGCATCGACGCATCCCACTGTGCTGTACTTGGACAGCGGAATTGTAGCCATCAACAAGCCGCACGGATTTATTTGTCAGTATGACATGCACAAACAGGTACGCCATTCCGGATGCATGTGAAGAGAACACAACGAACTCTGTGTCAGGACGTACCCCACCGTACCCTATCAATAATGGTGAGTGCCATAGCTCGGTTTCTTGGATGAAGATTACTCTGACCGCGATGCCAGCGTGAGCTCCAAGTGCGGTATAGACTTCCGCGCTTGCCCTTGATAGTCCATCGCCTCGACAAGGCCAGTCAGCAGATGACATTTGCTCGACTTACGCCTAACTTCATGGTTTCAGCCCACCACTGGAGTTTTGCTCTTCGCCACTTCCAGTGTTCATGCGGACAAAATAGGGCAGCAGTTTCGTCAGCGAGACATTGATAAGACGTACTTGGCGGTAGTGCGTGGGTCCGCAGACAGCTTTCCAGAGAAGACGGGTGTTGTCGAGGGGATGATCTATCAGCTGAATACTCCGGGGGGCTTGACGACTACCCGGGAACCTCTACCGGAGCTTATTCGAAGGAAGGCGAATACGAAGTCGGAGTGGGAGCTGCTTGCAACCTCGGTCAGTGCAGTTTCGTTTGCAAGACGTCTCAGTAGCTCATGATATATGTCTCAGCCAGTCGCTCCTGTGAGCTTGATCAAAGTACACCCACTGACAGGCTTCACGCACCAAATTCGCGTTCACATGGCGGATGTCCTCGATGGTAGAGCCCCAGATCGCTTTTTGGTGTTTTCGTCTCTCTTAACGCTTCATGACGTAGCCCCCATCCTGGGTGATTCGAGACATCTGGGAACCCATTGCGCTGAGTTGGATCCAGCGATCACCGCCTCAACCGCTGTTCCAGACGATCTCCTATACTTGCACGCAGCGGAGATGACATTTGCCGTACGCTTCTCACTCTGAGTAGATTATTATACACTATTGACCCGGCATTTGCAGCGCTACCGTCCTAGCGGCCGACGGAAGAAGGTCGCACTAACGGTGTGCGCACCACTGCCTGACAGCTTCGTGCGCCTCTGTGCGGATCTCATGCTCCCACTACCCGAGCGGTATCTCAGTGGGGGACTGTATGTCAATGGTAAGTCACAGCATGACTGATGCATACCGCGGTTGAGACGACATGAATGGAAACAGGACAGCTAGTACAGGACTCCCATCCCATCCTAGAAGACCTTGGCGGGCGGTGGATGCCGCAGTCGTTGGAAGCAGAGACTGCCGCATTGTCGAGTCCTGCGGCCCCGATGGACGCGCAATATCAAGTAGCTCCAACGCTACACCAGTACTACGCAAACGAAGCGACCCAGGATGATATTTTAGCTCGGGCTGTGCCTAATAGCAGCAGATAGACAGCGTCTCTGCTTCCCGACCTTTCTGGTTGGACTGTCACATTTCGCAAGTCTGCCGCTATCGCCGCTCATCGCCTGGAAACGACATGCTCCGTTCAATAGGCCCTTTACCACAACGGACGAGTATGTTAGTCTCGATCCCGGGTATGTAGCTATACTTCGCTTCGATGTGCCGTATCGGGCGGGATGCTTTCCGCTGACGCCTATGTTTATACTCGATGATTGTCATGCCGGTGGGCGTCATCGGCTTGGCTTAGACATGGTGTTCCTGGACCGTGTAGGCATGCTCACGAGCATACAGTTGGTGCATTTTCTGTGCGGTGGGCGCCCATGCAAAGTCGCTGAATACATGGACGTCACACAATACCCTCAGCTGGCCGTGTGATACGCGGTGAGTAACCTTCGCATTCCTTTCCGTCATGCGCATCAATTAATGATTTACATTCTGTGTGTCTACTTACTTAGCCTCGTGTGAGCATATACCCGAAGGGCAAGCTGTGCTATAACAGTGTCTAGTGCCCGCCGACCCCGTCCATCACCGTGCTGGCACGGTTATCCGCATGACCATGTCGGAAAGTAGCTACGGGCCTGCGGCAGGCTGTGTGGTCACTGGTGGGCCTCGAGTCCACTTCAGCAGCAGGTCAGCAGGCCTGCGGGCTGCGTATGTTTGGTCTCCGAATTGACCTGTCGAGCCTTACGCCGGACGATGAGTGTTGGAACGTTGACTGGTCCTGCTCGCGTTATGCTGCGAGTGTTGGGCCGACCAGGGCGCCACGGCTACGTGATGCCCGTTCGCTTCTCCCGCCCGCTCTGAGTCGTCATGGTCCTGTGCTTCTTTCTATGTTGTCCCTAGTGGCCGCTCGTACTTCTACTTCTTGGTCCATTTGGTACGCAGTACGTGGACGGCGCTGATGCGGCACGATGGACCTCCATGACAGGTCGGCTCGCCTAGCAGGATGCTCTGTTGCCTTTATATAGTACGCCCTGGCCATCGGCGAGCTCCCCCAAGACGGTAGCTGCAATGAGGCTTCTCAGCGCACTGTCCGTAGCCTGCATCCCTACGCTCGTTTTCGCTAAAGTTTATAGCCTCTCTAATCTGTCTTGGATTCTGCGAAACGGGAATGGCTCGATCGTCATACCAGCGAAGGTTCCTTCTCAGGCTCACCTTGACCTCTTCGACGCTGGGATCATTGAAAATCCCCTGTCCGAGCAGAACGGTACGACGCTTTAACGCTCGCCTCACTCTATGACGTTGACCGCCTTGAAGAGTACTGGCAGCGCTGGATTGTGAACGACAGTTGGACCTATACTGCAGATCTTAAACCCTTCCTGCAATCGGTTCCGCAGAGCCCTTCACAGCGCACTCTCCTCGTCTTCTACGGTCTGGACACCATTGCCAACATTGTGGGAGCACCTGATTCTTGTTCAAGCACAGTCTGATTTGTAACTCTATGCAGACCGTCACCGGACACCCAGTTGCTTGGGTGAACAACCAGTTTAGGCAGTACGTATACGATGTGACAGATCTAATCAATTCGACTTCCGGGACGGACAACAACGTCACCGTTGCGTTCGAGTCAGCATATGCCTATGGTCTCAACGTATCGACCCTGGCATACGAGGATCCGATTGTTCTCAACGTGAGTGTATAGCTGTGCTTCTGATACTCTGGACTCGCTGACGGTCCTTTAGTTCGAGTATGAGAACATTCGTCAATACATCCGTAAGGCTCAGTCTGACTGGGGATGGGACTGGGTAGGTATGATGTGGGCATTCTGTCGGACGCGTTGCTGATGTGCATCAGGGTCCAGCGTTTGTCCCCACGGGAATCTTCCGTCCGGCATACCTTGTAACGCTCACCGATCAGCCGACGTTCGAGACTTCTCAGGCTCCCGCAGAACACCCGCTCCTTGCCTCGCAGGGTAGTGCTGCCCTGATCGACCACTCTTCAATGGAAATATCTAAGGTCGGGCAGGCGGCATACAGCACGCCGAACCAGACTGCCGACTGGCTAGTCAACGTCACCCTCGGAGTTCGCTCCATACTGGCGTCGCCAAATTCAGCCATCAGCATCAATATCCCCGAGCTGAACCTCAGCAGTGGATCGCTGCCCGTGCAGCCCATCCCTGCGAGCACGGACGAGTCGACCTTCGTGACTGTGGCCATGACCGTCCCCGAGGGCGTTCCCGAGCGGTGGTGGCCAACGGATCTCGGCTCGCCGAAGCTGTACAACTTCACTATCACCCTGACTCTTGGCGATGCCAACGTCACCATAGACAGAGTTTCGTTCACGCTGCGCTCTGGCTTTCGAACAATCGAGCTACTCCAGACTGCGTATACCGACGAAGAGGTCACAACGCGAGGTATTACGCCTGGAGACAAGTGGCATTTCGCTGTCAATGGACAAGACTTCTATACCAAAGGGACGAGTGTCGTCCCGTTCGATCCTTTCTATGCGCGGATCTCTCCGGAAAAAGTCAAGTGGATACTGGAGAGCGCCGTGCAGAGCGGTCAGAATATGGTCAGCTCTCTTGCTCCGGTTCTTTTCTTCACTCACCGCTTCGCCGCTAATCGTAGGTTCGAGTCTGGGGGGGCGGAGTTTACCAGCCGTCTGACGCACTCACCGGAGGATACGACTTCTACTCGCTTTGTGATGAGCTCGGAATCCTCGCGTGGTCGGAGCTGATCTTCAGCGATGCATTGTATCCCCTCAACGACTTCTTACTCGAGTCCATTGCGCCTGAGGTCCGCGAGAATGTCCGGCGGGTGAACAAGCACCCCAGCAACGCGCAATGGGCTGCCTCGAACGAGATTGAAGAAATAGCTCTTGTTGTCGCCTCTCTGTTACCTAACGGGAAGCACTACTTGGACGAGGTGTGTTGCTTCCATGAGCATGTGACGTGCGAGGTTGCTGATGAGTGTTTACAGTTCATCACACTGTTCCAGGACTATCTCCATGACCTCGTATTCGACGTTCAGCAGTCGGTAGCATACACTGATTGCTCAACAACAAATGGTGCCTTGAGCTTGAACCCGTATGTCCTGCGACTCAATAACAAGACGGATGGATATATCTACGGCAACACAGGTGAGCCGAACCGTTGACTCTAGGATACTTCTGACATATTCGCAGAACGGTATAACTACAACGGCGCGCAAGCTTTCGACTACAGCACGTATCCCGTGTCGAGGTGAGTGTGACTGCAACGAGCATTTCGTAGCATTTTCACCCACAGTCCGGGTCAGGTTTGTGAATGAGTTCGGGTAAGAACTTCTTGAGCTGCCGAGATGTTGTTATTGACTAGTGCTCCAGATTCCACTCGATGCCGTCCTTCTACACCTGGGAGGAAGTCCTGACGTCGCCCGAGGATTTTGCCTTCAACTCAGCTACTGTTATGGCTCGAGAGCATCACTGGCCTGCAGGTAGCCTCGCGTGGCCGAACCCGAACGCTTGGTTAGGCCAGACCGAGATGGAGGTGGCAGTCACATTGTGGCTTCCCATACCGAACACAGCGGACGCCAACCAGACGTTCGCCCAATGGTGCTACTCCACGCAGGTCTTCCAATCCATGAACATGATCTCTGAGATCGCTTTCTACCGGCGGGGCGCAGGCCGCGGAGAAAATAACCTTGGCGCGCTCGTCTGGCAGATGAACGATGTCTGGCAGGCTCCATCGTGGGCTGCGGTTGAATATAGCGGCCGCTGGAAGGTGCTCAATTATGGCATGGCGAGCATCTTTACGCCCGTTATCATCTATCCGTTCTGGACGTCCTCGCTAATCGGTCAGCTCGATGTGACCGTCATCAACGACAGGCCGTACGAGGTAAACGGCACTGCCATGCTGACGTGGTATGACTGGGCTGGGAATGAGTTGCAGCCCGCTACAGTGCACGAGTTCCAGACGCCCGCGCTGAACAACACCGTGCTGCTAAGCCAGTCAGGTCTACTATCGATTCCTCCGAAGGGCGCATCTGTGACGAATGCTTGGATGTTGCTCAATGTCACGTCGACCCTAGCGGACGGGCGCACCGTGGCAATGGAGTCCTATGTGAGTCTATTCCTCGACTGCGTATATACCTTGAGTATTCATTTTGCGCCTACCTAGTTCACGCCGATATCCCTCGCCCTCGCCGAACTCGTCGATCCTCAGATCTCTATGACACATAGTGCGAGCTACACGTTCACTTTATCATCCAAAGGTGGTGTCGCACCGTACACCTGGGTGGACCACCCCTCGGGCACTGTCGGCTACTTTGTCGACGCCGCGACCAGTGTGCCGCTTAACGGATTCTACCTCATTCCTGGGATTGACCGTACTTGTGAGTACCTCCAATTCGAGCTTACTATCTCAATACATGTTGACCCGCAAATTAGTGCGCTTCGTGTTGAACGAGGCCTTGTCGCCGGTGTCGCAGCCAGATCCTGCCGATTTCGTCGTGCGTTCTGTGTGGAACAACACCCATGTGTGAAGGAAAAGGTCTGCCACACTCCCAGGATACCCCCCTTGATATACTAGACTGAAAGCTATCACAGATAGGCGCACATGAGGTGATATTGGAACGGCTTGCAGCTCTGCATGCGTATCATAAGTAGCCGTATAGAGTTCGCGCTTCGTGCTGATGTCGTGGCGTTGCTATACACCCAGTTTAACCCTCATTAGTAAACAAATACACTCACCTATATACTGCCATTCGCTTCTTTGCACACTTGCTAACTGAGAGCGTGACGTTGTATATATGGTTGTGGTGGGAATTGGGGGAGGGACGCTGACCGCCGTATGACCGACCGGGACCCTATGCGGTCTTACAGAAGTACTCACGTTGATACATCGTGCACCGGCAGATGAACGACTCGGAAGTAGTGTGCCATTGGTGTGCAAGTCCTTATCTCATGACCGTTGAACATGCTTTCGGAACCCACCTCAAACTTCAAAGAGACTTTGACCATAAGCGGCTGTATCTATGCTATATGACAGAATATCATCGCGGTGCTTGTGGTGTGGATACAGTGGTAGAGAGTTACAGCGTTATTGGCGTACGACAGTCGGCTAGTCAGTCAACACGGATAGCTCGCTTCACGGGTACACGCATGGCAAAGTCGTCTTGCAAGTAAACCTTCGTCAAGGCCAGATACAGACTTTGCCTCTGGTCATCTCCAAGGGGAACAGTTAGGTCTACCTTGAAATCGTGCCATGCGTAGACGGTCCCAGCCAGGACAGCCGCTACGGCCCACGTCCCGTAACGCATGTTCCACCACGCGCACACGGCCAGGAATGCTAGGAAGATGACGACATGCTGGTGCGCACACTGCGCCCAGTAGCCGAAGCGATGCGGGCCACGTTCGTAGGAGAGGTACCCGGTCTTGAATGCGACGAGATCTAGGTGGTAGGGAGAGAGGAGGATCGCGCCGCCGACGGCGACGCACCAAGGCAGGAAGAAGAGTACCCTCGTTGCTACGGAGAGGATGCGTCTCCTTGTCCACGGTTCTGAGATGGCAGGCATAGATGAAGGCGTGGAAATGTCGAGTCCTAGGAGTAGGCACTCCGAAGAGGCATCGAGCTCGCCCTGATTAGATGTTTTCCAAGGAAAGGACTCGAAGGGGCCCGGGGATGGTGGAGTCTTTGGACTGTCATCCATCTATCGAGCAGACACACGTCAGTGTCGAGCTTTGCTACGAAGGCCGCAACGTACACAGTCGATCCACTGCCTGGTACGCCGATTTCCGACTGCTATGCCGGTACTTTCATTCTCGTCATCGACGACCTCAGGTAGGCCGTACTTCGGCCGGGGAGTGGCGAACAGATCCTCCAAACTTGCGGACAACGCTTTCGAGAAGAACCCCTCCGAGGCAGTAGGCACCGGACCATCGCCGTTTGGAGTGCATAACTCCGAAGGAGGTAAGGAGCCTGAGCCGCTGCTGCCGGACAATGAAGGCTAAGACAAATTGATGGTGTGTAAGAAGACCGATCGATTGGCAGGTCCAGTACGTACCATGTTCGATAGAGTAGGGAGGGGGGGTAGCGTATGCATGGCGTCGGTAGACACTATGGGGTGAGAATGAGCGTGGTTTCGCCTGGAATACAAGTAGAGTCTTTGTCCCGTAGTTGACAGGTCAGCCGCACCATCAGACTGAATCCAAATGCCAGTGTCTTCCGCAAGTGTCCAGAAGAGCACTTTGCGGCAACTGTGAATGCCGTAATACTTCTGTATAAGCACAATATTTCCGTATCGCGGGATTTTGCTGAGCTTTTCCGAACCTGTGTGCGATATGTAACACACAGAACTCTGAAGGCTCTGTCTAGATCTGAGAACTTGAAGGATATCGAAGAGAGAATGTCGGCGCTTGTTTCCGGCATTGTGACGGTGGCCAATTGGACGCCCATATCCGGGCAGGACTCATTCAGACGGCGGTCAGGGTAAAGACACGAATGAGTAGACGGCGGCCCTTTCCTACTATGAGTAGGCGGTGTAAATTGAGCCAACGGTGGCTGCGGTAGCTCCACATGTGAGAATACATTTGCAGTAGAATTGCGCCAGTGGTAGTACTACTAGCAGCACGGCCCCACTCAGATACATACATAGTACAGGGACCCTTATCATGATTACAACGCCCGCTCGGCCATCCAGACCTCAGTCAGGGTAGATATTTTGGTCCCATACTCTGGTTTGTTCGTAACGCTAGCAACGTGGGTGAACAAAGCTTATTCGGACAAGCTTTTTGGGAACCTACATGGCATTCAGAGACGAGGTAACGATGTCGGTAGTAGACCGATGTCCTCCGCTACGCACGCTCTCCGATACAGTGGCCTTATAGAAGACCCCAACGCTGCCCGTCTGCAGGGGGTATGCCACGCCTGTTAGAAGAAGGGACGGACGGCGTTTCTATTTACAATACCTCCTGGTTTCCGATGATATTGACGGGCACATGAACACAGTTGGAGAATGCAACGGCAGCGGAGTGCGCGACGGGCCTCTGCCCCTGTATCCGACGCTTGTAGTCGTCTCGCGTGAGCCGAACGCCGTTGACGTAGATCTGAACGTCATGGTGCAAGAGATTGTCAAATGCTACGTCGAATGCGGCCGAATTTGTCGCTCTGTAGAGTGCGGTGATCCTGTCTTGGATCCACGACACGAGAGAGACGGGTACGGTGTTGTTCGCCATAGGGGTTGTGTCAACCTGGGTAGAGCAAGTGATCTTGTTGCCTATCGCACCTACTGCAAGCTCGCGCCTTTATACTCGCTGTTGTGGGATTTCGCCAGACGCCGGGATTATCGTCCTGAGAGTACATGTTAGTGGAGCGAGACTAACGATATCGGACGTCCATCTCATTGCCTGAATGCAGTAGCAGTGGGCACGAGTGCAAGAGGCCTACCCTCATTCAGTTCTGTAGGAGAGCAAACATGAGGCATTCATCCACTAGAAGATGTTCCCACCGCGCCGTACATCACCGAAGACGAAACCGAAGAATGTTCCTTACATACGAATGGCCAATCGACCTCATTCAATATCAGCGCAGCACCGCTGGAATAATGTCACCGACCTCGACTACAGGCACTGCCGGGATTATTTCCGCAAACGATGGGCTTAACTGGTGACGTTCCCTTGCTGGCTGGCATGAGATCGGGCCCGTATATCAACATTACGCGTGGCAAGCGATGGACGGCGCACACCGCTTCCCCGCGAACCGTGATCCAGTGGCTTGACGTGACAGGAGCGGTCAATGGAGCTGCTTCCATTCCAGGGGCAATATTCTACAACAGAGAGCCCATCAGGATCGAGGTGCGAGAGCAGCGTGGCGTACGAAGAGTACCGAAAGGATCGGGTGCGTTGTCGGCCCCCGCAAGTCAATCTACCCGGTAGCGTGACGCCTCCTGTCAAGGTCGTTTCGGCCAGTCTTCGCTAGACAGTGTGAGACTGGACACGCCTTATACACGCTAGCATGAGAGATCAGCCCGACGCTTGATGGCAGAGTGACCGAACTGACCACATTCAACAAGCAAATTCCTGCTCCAGCTCCCATGGCCAGCCGGCTCGAATGCTTCTGTGTGTAACATTCACTCAGGATAGCCTGAGCGTAGTTCGCTATAGCAAATATCAGTCAGCATCCTCTATTTTCGGCGGACATAGGAGTGCGGAATTGACGTGAGAAGGTTCTGCGGCGTGTCAACTACGATACGATATCGACACTTCAATACAGGTAATGCCACATACTATTGACCTGGCCTCGGACTAGATCGCGTGCGGAAGCGTCGGGGAGTATCAAAGGAATTGACCGCATGAGAGTTGCCCCAATCTTTGGCGTTAATGCGCACAGATCTGCACAGATAGAACAACTATGCCCAAAAGTGGCTATCCCATGATGGTCATCTGCCCGGGAAGGCGTTTCCCTGACGATGGGATAGGGGAACGAGAGTGAGAGTACTAGGTTAGGTTTCTGCTTAAGTTGGTTAGTCGTATGCCGTGTTTCAAGACCTGCTTCAAATTAGAAATACCATCTTCTGGGATTGTGCGAGAAGGTTGTCAGCGGCGGTTGCGATGATTTGAGCACAGATTGTGACCAACGGTAGGTCTTCCGTCATAATTGAACTGGAATGCCAGATGTGTAAGACCGCAACATGCAGGAAGAAAGGGGACAGAATACACGGCGGTGACCACCGTCACTACGTCGGGGTGTCACAATGAACCCAGCGCCGCTGGGCCGTATGAGTATACTTGACTGGCAGTGAGAGGGCTACTAGGCAGTCGTGCGGATTCAGCCGTAAGGTGTGGAACACCGCAACACTTACTCGGAGCAGGCTGAGGACTTCCAACGTGGTCCATCGCTGAATCGTGTCAGGACAGTACTCAGCTGCAATATGTGGAGCTACGCGCTAATAGCTTAGCGGGAGACTTGTGCGGAAAACCTCGGCGAACATAGAGAAAAGTGCATAAGTATTACGTCAGCGCATATTTTAGTTGCATAACTCCGTTGAAATTGACGAAGTCAAAATTGAATCAAACGGCCCTGAAGCCTCTGAATCCATGTTCGTGATAGACTCTTGTTACAATGTCTTCAGTGGGCATGAATATCGTCGAACTGTTGGCGTCCGATGCAGATCGCGGCGCGGATGGCAACGCCGGGTTCTCAGTCCACCCGGAGATGCAAGCCATACTCGACCGGACGAGGGGGTCCATGATCTACGACAGGGAGGACGCTAGGGTGTTTCGGAAACTATACCACGAAGGTATGCTGGCATTCCGAAGTTCTGCTGTAACCATGCATACCTGGAGTCCTGGACATATGACCAGGATCCCACTCTCAGGACGCCCTCAAGTACAAGCAGTTCGCCTTTGATTGTTTCTGTGGCCAAGTCGTGAGGGTGAAACGTGTGAGTTGATCTTAATCTCGGCATTCACAGTGGAAGTTGTTGCTCATGACGCTCTCAATCATAGGCCTTCGAGGCTGGACAAGCGCCTGACCTCATGGGGACGGAGACTCCATATCGACTCGGATACTGTACCATCACTCTCCTTGGATCTCAACGAGGGGCAGACGCGTTTCCTCGGGCCGACCACATCGCCACGATGAAGCTTCTCATCTCCTCTGGGGCACCCATCGACTGCTCTGACATCGCCGGACACACTGCATTACATCATGCCACCAAAAGTATCGCGGGACCCACTCTCTCGCTCGTGCGTGTACTCTTGGAATCTGGTGCCAACGTCAATAAACAGAATATCCATGGCGAGATCCCTCTCTTTGGTGCTTTCATGCTCGGCGATGCGCGCCTTGTTGATGTGATGATGGAGTACGGCGCAGATGTGGACCTGCCTGAGGCTAACGGTTATACGGCACGGCAAATATTCGTGAATACCGGGCCTGTCATCACTGCGACGGTAACGAAGTGGTTGAGGAAGCGGAGCGGCGAGCAGAAACCGTTGGATGGCAAAGAATGCGCCCGCTGTGGCAAGACGGACGTCTCTCTCAAGGTGTGTAGCAAGTGTCATGCAGTGAAGTACTGCTCTACTGAGTGCCAAAGTACGCCGATTTTGCGAATACGGCCATGCGTGTGCAGCTAATGCGCTCTGTAGAATTGGAATGGCCGGCACACAAACAGTTGTGCAAACCCCTGGACTCCACAACTTCCGTCATCGTTCGCCCGACGTACCGTGATCTCGGCACATACTTGTCACCCTCCGAAATCACTCGCCACATCATCGGCGGCTCATCGACTCCGCCTCACCCCACACATGTCTACAACTACAAGGCACAGACGCCTCGGGCCATATCAGGACGTCCAAAGGCGATGGTCGTCAAGGTGCAGATGCCGTACTGGGGCACACAGTCGAACCAGGGCACACAGTCGAACCAGGGCACACAGTCGAACCAGGGCACACAGTCGAACCAGGGCACACAGTCGAATCAGAGCACGCAGCCGATTATGCAGCGCGAACCGTTGCTCGTATACGACAAGAAACGGGACTTCGTCTGCATCATCGAAGAGCCAGGAAACGAGGAGGCGTACATGCGCATCGCGACGACTGTATGGAAGGAGGGAGTGCAGGAAGCAAAGGCGTATTTCCCCGCGGTGCTGAGAAGTAGGGACGAGCTAGTCGTCAAAGTAGGAGAGGTCCTGGCGGAACAGCCCTTTTAAGGCGAGACAGCCGCCCTATTGTGACTCCATACATACATATGACAGACCCATGAGTGTAATATATAATATATCCACGCGACAGAACCCTCCGGCAGAACCTGTACACAGCATGGACGGAACCACGGCTGCAACGCGCGGTTAGTCCAGTTTCACCTACAAGTGCATAAGCATCGAGGTCGACTGAGCGACAATACAGTATCCCTACCTCCACGAGCATCTCTGCTATCTCCACCATAGCTCTCTGCCTAGCGCGCAGCATGAAAATACCATCCACCGTGTTCACCGGCGTGAATGTGGTCGAGGAGCTGGGAGCAGCCGGCGTTGTAGACTGTTTCCCACCAACAGGAAGCGGCGCCAACGTCAGTCTTGAGAGGTCGTCGGTCCCGACCTGAGTCGCGTTCGCTGGGGGCGCGCTGGACGCAGTCGCAGCAAAGCCACCTGAAGATGCACCCTTGCCGAATGAGGCGCCCGCACTTGTCGTCAATGCCTTCGATGACGGATCCTCGGCCATCGAGGATGGCAAGATAGCCCCCACATCCACGGGTCGACTGGGGGTGGACCGTGCTTGCTCCTGTGCGCGTCGATGAACAGTCTCCCAGAACTGTGCCTCAACGGTGTTCTCGAGCCAGGGTTTCTGGCTCCAGTACTCGGCGTGGGCCGCGGCCTTCTGTACAAAGTTGCCATTGTACCATTTACTGAGGATGACATTCCGACACTTCTCGCGGTAAACGAGGAATCGGCGGTACGTGGCTGCGCGCACGAACTCCATCTCGGGCACCTGCTGGTCGACGAGCTCATAGATAGCGCGCAGGGCAGCAACCTCGGCGATCTCCTTCCAACCATAATGCGAGGCAATCAAGTAGAGTCGTAGCGGAGTCTTCTGAGCGGATTCGACGCACGCGCGCCTGGCGAATTCTTGCGCGCGCACCACCGCGTACTTGTTCGCTGCGTCGAAGAGATAGCATAGGTCATTTAATCGGTCTCCGTCCGATGACCAGACACTCAGGTCGGGGTCCGGCAGAGGATAGCAGAAGCGCACCAGGGCCGCTAAGATGAGGCTACTCTCCGAGGCGTTGATGACGACGCGTTCAGGGGTAGACGCTGCTGCTTTAGATACCGACGAGAAGCGTTCGCGGAACACTGGAGATGCGTATGAAAGCATATGTGCGTGAACGTGAAGGTCAACGCCGTCAGCCGAACGAAGGATGGTATCGCCGTGTTTCGGGTCGTCGAACGGGTGGAACTTGGGTCCCAGGACTTGACCAGGAAGCACGGCTTTCGGTGGCGCCGACGAGCAGAATTCGGGGACTAATATAGCGAAGGCGGGTGGCTTCGCAGTGCGCTTCCAGTAATGCAACAGCAGCTTGTAGTACGACGCTGTTGGGATGTCGTCCATCGTCGGCGTGTAATCCGAAGCGGCATAAGCGGAGGAGCTGGACCATGGTGACCAGTGAGGCCCATGCGTCACGCTCTGTGAACAGAACGTCTCCGCTGCACGCCTCGCCACGAGCTCCAGCCTGTGCACACATGCTACGGCATACACGGGTAGGGGGTCGTTCGGGCATGACAACAAGAGGAAGTCTGTCAGGATTGCCTTCGGCTCTGCCATCTGGTACTTCATCGCGGCAGACAAGACAGGGCCAACGGAGGGAACATTGAAGAACATGGGTCTCTTGACGGGATAGCACATACGCAGCAAGCGGTCAAACGTCTCTGCACTCTCCTCGATCGTAACGATTGGAAGGTTCGACTTTGCAGTGTTTGTATTAGGGTTTGGTGGCTGTGGTAAGCGGGACATGTCGCGGTAGAGCGGTGACGCGATGCGCATGATCGGCCAGTGTAGGTAGAACATCGTGCCATCTGCGGTCTGGAAAATAACGTCGGCATCCTCATTTGCATTGTCGAAGGGGTAGACCGCCTTGGGTTCTGGTTGAAGAAAGGGCTGGGATTTGGGAATAAGGGGCCCCGTGAGCGACGTAGCCACTGATGGCGCCACAGGAGTGGCCATGCTTTCTGCACCCATGTATGAGTCTAGTGATCGAAGCTCGGATGGTATCGTGCACCATGACTCACCACTAGATTTCAGGATCGCAACGAAAGACAGATCGTGTGACGAGAGAGATGAGTTAGGAGGGTGTAGTGGAGTGGCACTGGGTTGACGGTGAGTAGAAGAAGAAGACGCTTCCCCATTAAAAGTACTTAGGCGAACAAAAGTCAACGGGGGTGTTGCCCACAATACTAACAAACTTCGTGGGCTGACACTCATCCCGCTTTATGCAATATGTCACACAAAGTGACGAACGCGTGTGTGAAACAGAGCAACCTGACAGTACGTTGTCACGTTGAACTGAACGCCCTGTACGAGTAATCAGCTACAGAGTATCAAACTGAGAACAGCTGTGACCTGAATCACTCACGCGTTTGCCAATGAATTGACGCGTCTCATTTGAGGCTGCATTGTCTCAGGCGCTCAATCAGATGCATGCGATCACAACGTACGACAACCCCCTGGTCATTACCCTTCAAGGTCTAATGCAACGCCCGGCTTGGAACGTTCGCCCACGAGAGTCGATTGTGTGATGTATTTATTATCACTTACACTGGCAACGTGGCATTTGCGATGTACAAACCCTGGCTGTGTAACAATGAAGCTGCTGATATCAGAATTCCACCTATGCAAAGCATCAATGGCTTGAACAGTGCACGCCTTTTCGAACCTGCGTACCGTCGCAAGTGCTCTGGCAACCTCCAAAATGTCTTGGGGGCTTGGCGTCGCACTCCCGTTGTTACTCCTTCCATGCTGAGAGGATTCTGTGTGACCGAAGCTGGGGTAAAGTGCCTCTACATCGGAGGCAGGATCTCGCGCGGCAGAGACGTTCTCGCGAACGCGCCTATGAATCGCGAGCCAGAACTTGCTATCGCTCGGCTCTGGCAACCAGCTCTGTTTGTTGTAGTATTTCGCTAGGCTGTTGCGCCGCCCCTGGTTCGGAGCGGGCACCGGATTGTATTGAGCGAGGATGATCGCACGGCATGTCTTGCGGTATACGAGGAGGCGGCGGTATGCAGCGGCGGTGCCCCACATCATTGCCGAGACATAGTCGTCCGCCGACTCGTACACGCAGCGCATGGCGGCCTCCTGTAAGCCATCCTCCCATCCCTGCTGCGACGCTACGAAGTATAGGCGCACGGGAGACACCTCGGCAGCGACGGCGATGAACTTCCGTCGTGCGAAGTCGACCGCTCGGGTGACCTTGTACTTCCGGGCGGCGTCGAGGAGGCTATTGAGGTCGGCTAAATTCTCCTCATTCGAGCCATATGCGAGATCAGGGTCATCCAGAGGGTAACACAGCTGGAGGAGTAGGGCTATGGTTTGCCCGCTTTCGGGAAGATTGAGCTGGCGAGCAAGGAAAGGATATGTTGCAGCCATATCTGGGGCAGTGGTCGCCGCGGTGAGCATCTGTTCGAGCACCGAGGAGGAGTAGCTCAGGAGGCTCGCCAAAACGAAGAATTCGGCACCGTCGGAAGAACGCACTAGAACATCCGCACGCGAATCGGAGTGAAAAGGGTGCGGTGACAACACCGGGCTGCTGCGTTGCTGCCCCATGAGCCCGTGCTCGGTGACGACTGAGGAGTCTGATGGCAGGCGGAAACGTGGGATGACAGTCCTGCGTGGGTCGCTTATAGCCGCCACTGTATTATGATGCTCCAGGAGTCGAAAATACCAAGAAGCAGGGATGTCATCCATATGCGGTGAATAGGTGTCGATGGAATACGTCGGCATCAGCTTTCTCTTCTCGTAGGTGAGGGTAGGAGGGAAAGTAGGGTGGCAGAAAGCATCTGCGGCATCCCGGGCAATATCATTCAGACCTCTGTAGTATGCCTCCGCAAATACTTCGAGTGGCCGGTGGTGTCGCAAGGTGTGAAGCTTCTTCGTCAGCTTTCGCACCACGTGCTCCATCTCGTACTGCTGCGCTGCCACCAGGGAGGGGGAGATCTGCAAAACAGTCGAGGATGCTGGGTTGTGTACTGCCTTTGGGTAGCACCAGCGCAGCACGCTCTCGAGAACGTGGCTGCTTTCGGGAACGGGGAGGACCTCAGGTGCTGCACCACTGTTGAGAGCAAAGCCGTTCTCGGTGGAGTCTCTCGCGGGTGCGTTCGGCTGTGGTAGCGAGAACATCGTCTGGAAGAACGTAGAGGACATACGAAGGATGGTCTTGTGCACGTAAAAGTCGGTCCCGTCAGCGGTCCGGAGAACAACGTCAGCGTCTCCGTACTGATTGTCGAAGGGCGGAGGGGCGGTCCCGACTTCAGCCGTAACGTCTTGTCCTCCTACGCCCACAATAAGAGATGGCGTAGCAGTAGCTTGTGCTTCACCGTCATAAGTTGTGTTTGGTGTTGCCATCTGGATTCGCCATGTCAACATCTGCGACTCCAAGATTGCCAGACTAAGAATAGAAACGGAAGAAGTGTACTTACTCGCGGACCGTGGATAGATGGGGTTGTTGCAAAGTATGGAAGTGTGGAGGGCAGTGGGCACTCTTTGAGTTGATAAATATACCCGGAGGGCGGCGCTTGAGAGCCTTCGCAAATGATTGAGTTCGTACGTGGCTTAGGCACTAGGGCGGATGACCAGAATCTTTAAGAGTTCCGCAGGTTCTACTCACACCAGAAGACAATAGGGCAGCCATCGCAAAGAATTGTACCTTTGTAGGTGTGTGTGCCTCTCCGAGACTCCGACCCGTTATCGTGGTCCTGCTGAGCACGAGGGAATGTTCGCCTCCTCCACTGCCAGTGCTAGAAAGGCAAGCATGTCAATCGATTGTTCATGTTGCTGGCGGATGCAAGACTCTGTTGATGAACATAGCCAGGTATTGGGTAGTCTCCCGTAGGCAGACTCTAAAGACAACCTTGTCGAGGGGGGATGCAAGGTGTACCGCCAGTATCAGGAATTATTATCGTCAGTACTTACTTTAATTCTAAGACCGGGCGGAGGAGGGGCGCCTAAGTATCCGGGCCGGCAGTGCCGAGTTGGTGTCGACTTCTCTGCTTGTCGTCCGAGGGCCTTGACCTTCCTTCACTTCCTCTTCCTCCCCATCATCATCATTTTTCATTCTTCACAACTTGTATAGGCCCTGCTCCTCCAGAGGGCCGCCAGCGCATTGTTGGTACAAGAAAGCGTGACGCAAGATGGGAGCCGACAGTGGCGTCAGGCTCTTCGCATCCGATGCTCAACGCCGTGCGGATGGCACAGGTGGCATGAAGGTGCATCCGGACATGCTGACTATCCTCGACGGAACAACCGGTTTCATAAAGACGGACGAGGGCGGGCAGAGGTTGCGGGACCTCTACAGGGCAGGTGAGTCCATGCTCAGTACGTTGCAGACACCATCAACAACATGCCTCATGCTAGGTAGTGTGCGGCAGGACCCGAACATGTACAGGCAGTTCGCCTTGGAATGTTTCCTAGGTCAGGTAGCTAAGATAAAGCGAGTGAGTCTCCATCCGTGCCGTCCACTTTTCCCCAATCACCGTACTCCGTGGTTGGTCAAAGGCGAGGGGCTTGGCAGCATATAGTCAACTTACGGCTTGCTCGAGGACTCAGCACTCCCGAGACTCCAGCAAACCTGGATGGCGACAGTGTCATGTCCTATTTCATCTCTGTTGCCTTCATCTTTGCAACACATCCACCATCTGTGTTGCAACGTACCTTTGTTGAGTCGGACCATGTTTGCTTCCTTCTCCGTTACAATATGGACATATGCAGTTGGTCGCATGTCGACGCGAGGCCAAAATACTGAAAGAAAGTCTGCTTAGGCTGTCGAGACCGGGCAAGCACCGGATATTACAGGAAGCGAAACACCATACAAGTTCGGCTACTGCACCCTCGTCATCGCTGGAGGCCAACGCGGCGCGGAGAACTGCCCAGGCGCAGATCATGCTGCAACCTTGAAGTTCCTCATCGACAGCGGCGCACCTGTGGACTCGGGAGACGTCGTAGGCCTTACCGCGCTGCATCACGCCGCTCAGAATCCGGCAGGACCGACCGTCACGCTCGCCCGAATGCTTCTCGAGGCCGGGGCGAACGTCAACTTCCAGAACAGATACGGTGAGGTCCCCATACTGAGCGCGTTCCAGCTCGGCGACGTGCGCATGGTGGAGCTGCTGATGGAATTCGGCGCGGACCTGAGCGTGCCCGACGCGGACGGTACGACGGGGGACAGTATGTTCGTGAATACGGGCCCGACGGTCACGGCAGCGGTGACGAAGTGGCTGCGGAAGCGGAGCGGGGAGCAGCGACCACTGGACGGGAAGACGTGCGCGAAGTGCGGAAAGACGGACACCCCGCTCAAGATATGCAGCAAGTGCCACGCGATCAAGTACTGCTCGCCCGGCTGCCAGAGTAAGTGCTCGTCCGATCGAGTGTCTGGTCACTCAGGCTCACGATCCTCTCAGGGGCAGACTGGCGGCAGCACAAGCTGACGTGTACGCCGTTCGACACAGTGACGTCCGTCACCGTTCGCCCGTCGTACAAAGACCTGGGCATCCTGATGTCGCCCGCGGACCTCACGCGGCGGGCCTGCGGGATCTCGACGGCGCAGCGCCCGAGCGCGCACAACCGCGGTGCGCACGCGCCCCACGTGCGGCCGGGACAGCCGAAGGCGATGGTCATCAAGGTGCAGGTGCCGTACACGGGCAGGGCGCCGACGCTGGGCGGTGGGTCGATGCTGGTGTACGACAAGAAGCGCGAGCTGGTGTGCAATCTGGAGGCGCGCGAGAACGCGGAGGCTTACATGCGGATCGCGAAGACCGTCTGGGAGAAGGGCGTCGGCGGCGCGAAGGCGTACTTTCCTGCTGAGTTGAAGAGCAAGGACGAGCTCGTCATCAAGGTCGGCGAGGTCCTGGCTGAACAGCCTTTTTAAGTCGGAGTGGGGTTACATCGCTTCTCATAATGTCTCGTGGGTTGATTCGTACCGGCAAGTGCATGGTAGAAACGTGATGTATGATGATTGGGGTATGGCACAGTGTATCCTTCTCGTATCCTGGGTTACCGGATCGGTCATGTATTAACACAGCTGTACAGGACAATGTTCGATAAACTCATGCTACTGTATGGTTCACGACATTCTGCATGCGCGCGCTTCGCTCTGCGAGGCTGTCTGATTATGTGACTATGTCACGGACCCTTACTTGTCACAAAGTCCAACACCACGCTTGGACTTGACGGTCATCGTGAACTTCAGGCTGAACAAGATAAGACGTAGCGAAGGGCCTCGCACGCACCCGATCCAACACAACCGAATAGGTATGGTGTGTCCCCAAGTTGGTATAATATGCCCTGATCAATCCACAGGTCTGAACGTATGGCTACACCTAAACCTAGGCCGATTCGGACGCAGGCTGCAGTGTCGTCGCAGCTGTCCTTAAAGCCCGACAAAGACCCCATAGAGAAGAAGGTCTACACTGCGGATTATCCATTCAACAACTCACGCGGAGATGCAGACGTGATACTGGAGGCTGAGAAGGGAACAGACGTCGTGCAGTTTTACGTCCATCGTGCGGTCCTGCGTATTGCATCGGCGTTCTTTGACGACATGTTTTCGTTGCCACAGCCAGCATCCCCGGTCGCGGAGCCCACAAAATCCAGCGTGGAATACGCGCTCCCCATCGTTCCTGTGACAGAGCGTCCGGAAGCCCTTGACCACCTCCTGCGCATGTGCTATCCCGTCCCGACGATACCCCTTCTGACTGTTCAGTTCCTCAGCCCCGTCTTGGGTGCTGCATTGAAGTACGAGATGACGGAGACGGTCAGGGTCTTGAAAAGAACCTTAGTGACCTTATCTGAAACCTCCCCTCTGGATGTCTTTGCCGAGGCATGCATTCACAGCCTGGAAGACGTCGCTCGACGTGCAGCAGTGACCTTATGTACTTCCTCCATGACCGACCGGTTCTTTGCGTCATCGCCTTCCCATCCACTATCGGAGTACACGCCTTCTATGGACAACATTACAGCTTCATCGTACTTTTACCTGCTGCAGCACCACGCGAAATGTGCAGCTCGTGGATCCTCAAGTCTGGTACCACCAAAGTTTTGCTCACCGGCACCGACTCGGACGCACCCGACCTCATTCGACGGCCAGAGTGCGCCGAGCCAGGTACCTTTCGACGATCCGCATCATGGCAACGCTATGATCCGCTCCTCCAATGATGTCAACTTCCACGTGGATCGGTCCATCCTTGGGTTCGCCTCCCCTCTGCTGTCCCAATTACTTGAAGCTCAGTCGGGCGTAGATGGACCTTCAGATGACAACATTGCCTTTGATATTCCCGAAGAAAGCCACACCCTAGCCGCTCTCCTCCAGCTGTGCTACCCCCTACCAGACCCCTCGATGAGGACTAGGTCGTCCATTGATGAGCGTATCCGCGATGCATGCGAGCTTTTCGATGCCGCAAGCCGTTACAAGATTGCGCGGGCCCAAGACTACGCGAAACGAGCATGCTTTGCTGCGGCCAATGCATTCCCGCTCCGTCTCTACTTCATAGCTTCGCGCTACGGGTGGACCCAAGTAGCCGAGCAGTCCGCGCTGCGCGCCGTCTACGAGCTTACCGACAGTCACGTCCCAGAGATGGACACCGTGCGGGCATCAGCGTACCGCCGACTGCTCGTTTACCGCCAGACGTGTCGTAACATCATCGTCTCGAAGTGGTATCACCCGGGCTCTGCTGATGGGACCGTGGCCAAGGCCCAGTACTGGAGCCAGGAGCCGTGGCTCGAGAATACGGATGAGGTGGGGTTCTGGTTGGCGCTCCACACTCGTGCTCGATCCCAGGCTACTGGGAGTAAAGACACCGCCGCTGTGAATGTGGACTCTATCCTTCCTTCATCTGTGTTCCCGAAGTGCCCTGAGGTGAAGCCATCGGGGTCGAATGTGCCAGCCTCTTCATCTGGACTGTTTGGGGCGCCACAATCAGGAAGTTTCTTGTATGGCAGTGCTCCTCGCAGCGGTACTGCCGACAAGTCTCCCGCGTTATCCCTGTCCGACTTGAAAGCAGCCGATCTTCTACGTGCTAGTAGACAGAGAGTCATAGCAGAAATAGCGGAGGAGTTGGCGAAGGTACGGACACGTCTCCAGTAACTCAGACTTTCATACATGCGTACTCATGCCAGCAATGTTGCAGGTGAAGTTGTAGGACTATTCTTGAACGGTACCCGCGTTTGAGCGGCCATGCACTTGACATATGAGGACAGACGTCGACTCGGACTGTCGGTATGGATCGATTCCTCAAGTATGGTTGGAAGCCAGAGTATAAGTAGCACTGCGGGACATGCTCATACTTACTAGCTCGTAACATGTAAAAGTATGATATCTCTCGCGATTGGTGCTATGCTGCTTGCATGAAATGTCTGGACTCTGGGATTTCGGACATGCTAACCACGGATCGATGTCGGTGTATGCCCACGTGCACAGCGCCCTATGGCGTCTCTTCGAGTTAACGACCGTCGACAGCCTGACTCAGGCTTGCTTCACTACGCATTAAGTGGCTGGTACCTGCACAAACGCAGTGACAAGTAAGTCTCCTCTCGGTAGCTCGTGCCTTATCTGAAGGCTTTGGCATGAACATAGCGCAATGACTACCGCAAGCTCAGTATCACCGAACACGAGCGGGACCAGCCTGGGCGCGGGTGGAGAGAGGATCAAGATCGCTGCTGAACCGTTCGACGATGAATACCGCGACGCGGACGTTGTTCTTCGCTCTGCCGACCTCACAGACTTTTATCTCCACAAGGTGGTCCTACGGAGGGCATCACCATACTTTGCAGATATGTTCTCGCTCCCACAGCCTACCACAGTTGACGATGAACATGCTGGGTCAAGCGTGGGCTTGAACGACCGTGATGCATCCGATACCGGCAGTCGTAACCTCCCTATCATCCCTGTCAGTGAATCCGCCGTCGTCCTCGACACCGTGATGCGCATGTGTTATCCGGTAGCAAAGCCATTATTTGTCAACGTACCGCAGCTGTCCCCCATCCTTGAATGCGCGCTCAAGTACGAGCTGAAGGACCCGGTGTCTGTCTTGAAGAGGCAGTTGCTTTCCTTCTGTTCGAGCATGCCTCTAGCAGCCTATGCCGAAGCGTACTACCGATGCATGGACGATGTGGCGAAAGACGCAGCTCGTTGGTTTGCCGCCGCCGGTCACCGTCTTTCCACAGGATTCCCCCTTGACAAGTTCTCATCGTACATGGCGGACATCCCCGCTTCTTGGTATTATCGCCTTCTAGAGTACCATACACAGGTGCAGCAGTGGAAGCGCGACACTCGTCGCGATAGCGGGACGGCACGAGAGACACCTCCGCCTACTATATGCCTAGTGCAGGACCTTGACCTCGACTCAGACTCGGAAGCCACGCTAGGCCACAATACTACGTCGACGTCTGTTCCAGATCCTTTTGACGATCCGACCAACCGAGACATCATCATCCGTTCGCGGGACAACGTCGATTTCCATGTGTCCAGTGCCTTTGTCAGCTTCGGATCTCCTACGCTAAAGACACTGCTTGCAGAGGCAGCTACCTCACAAGCAACGACTGTGGCAGGTCAACCGAGCAGCTGCGATCCAGTCAAGATCACACTGCCCGAGGCTGCCCACATTCTTGCACCATTACTACAGTTATGTTATCCCATGCCCGATCCTCAAGTTAACTTGGAAGACATAAACCACCGGTTCCAGTTTGTCGTTGGTCTCGCCCGCGCAGCAGCAAAGTATCAGGTCGCAAGGGCGACGGACTTCGTGAAGCGCATCTGCGTTTCTCTTACCACGGCGCATCCTCTCCGAGTTTACCTGGTTGCATTCTACTTCAGTTGGAGTGGAATCGCGACTGATGCGGCACGACGCTCAGTATATGAACTATGCGATACTTTGGTCCCCGAAATGGCTCTAGCCTCCGCCGCAGCGTACCGCCGCCTCCTGGTGTACCGCCGGAAGTGTCGCGAGCTCATACTCTCAGTCGCACATCCAGTGTACCCCTTCCTGAAGTCGGGTGCGCTGTATTGGAGCAACTGCAACTGGCTGTCAACCCCAGAAGCTGCGGCTCAGGCAGAATTCTGGTCAACAATGCATCAACGGGCACATGAGAGTGCCGCTGCTGGTACTGGGGCCCACCTGAAAGAACATGCGATATTCCCCTCTGGTATCAAGCTTGCTACGAACCCCGCCTCCGATGCGCCGAGTGTAGACGGGGAGATATTGACACAAGCAATCGGACTCAGCGTGAAAACCGTGGCGGACACCGCAGAAGCACTCGAGAAGGTACATAAATGATTCCGAATGATCCCATGTTCTTTCCTCCATGGCGTTCACTGACGTGAACATTGGGATAGGTGGTCTTCTAGTCGAGCTGCAAACCTGAGACGGTAGCCAGGGATCATATGATGAAAAGGGAAGAGCGGGCGGCGGGACCAAGGGACTGGCCATGGGGAAGCGGGTTGCGGCGCGGCCCGGGATACCTCAGGAGCGCTCGCGCTTGGCGCCACTTGTACTAGTATTTTTCACATCCACTCTACATAAGTATGTCACCAAAAGTCACTGAGTACGCGAGCCTTTCTCCTCCGCATCTCCTCCATTCGGCCTATGCAACTATACTATATTCTTGGATAGATCTTCCCACTGGCTTGGGTGCACGCCGCTAGCAACGACTCGGAATGCCTCAATCAAGGGTGAGGTGGCGCAACCCGGCGAATGCCACGGAAGGGGACTCTATGCGCCTGAAAAGATATGGCACGTATGCTATGTAACAGAGTTTTTGTTACGTTCGATACCTGTATCGTTCCGGATCATCGTGAGAAGACATCCAGGCCGCATCCGAAGGGGAGGCTAACTGAAGTACTATCATCTGACGCTCCTTGTGCCCGAGACTGGGGCAGGAATACTTAGAAAGCGCGGGGTACGCCTTACGAAGTGGCAGTCGTCCTTGTCTCTATCCTATACAACACGGTGTGTACCAGTACTACTCGAGGTGACCGCCTTTGCTAACTGTCAAATGCGTCGATCAACGGCGGGTACAGCCTACTGGAAAGATGACTGCTCCAGCAACAAGCACAATCGACGACATCACGTCCGATGAAAGGGATATCTCGAGGTTGTCCATCGGCGAACCCGACACGAGTTCAGTGCGAGCATCCAGCGTCGCGGCCGCGCCGTTCGACAATCCGTATGGAGACGCAGACCTCATACTGAGATCCTCGCAAGGGCTAGACTTCTACGTGCACAAGTCGATCCTTCGCATCG
Source organism: Fomitopsis pinicola (assembly GCA_001931775.1). Taxonomy (NCBI): domain Eukaryota; kingdom Fungi; phylum Basidiomycota; class Agaricomycetes; order Polyporales; family Fomitopsidaceae; genus Fomitopsis; species Fomitopsis pinicola. The sequence continues at coordinate 89,783 of MPVS01000004.1, forward strand.
CATCGGAGTTTTTCGCCACCATGCTATCCCTCCCACAGCCGTCCTCTCTGCACGTTCACGGGCCCGATGCGAACACCAGTGGCAGTTCTGCAGGCGACAGCAGTGCTACGCTTCCCGTAGTATCGGTCGCAGAGGATGATCGCTGCCTGAAGGATATCTTGCGCCTATGTTATCCGCCAGCGATATTCAAGCGCAAGTTCTCAAGCGTAGCCGCGGTTTCTCCGCCTCTGGCCGCTGCACAGAAATACCAGATGGCGCAAGTAGTCGACAATCTGACCACGCAACTGAAATCCTTCTCTAGATCTCACCCGCTAGAGGTCTATGCCGAGGCATTCCACAGAAACCTGGATGCCATTGCTACAACCGCAGCAACAGATTTCGTAACATTGAGATTCTTAACCGAGGCCTTAGCAAGATCTTACTCAACTCGTCTGGACGATGTTCCAGCATCTTGGTATTGCCGTCTACTGGAATATCATTGTGCTGAGTGTGAGCATGCTGGGCAGAAGAAGGGGCGAGGAGGAAAATTTCGGATCAAGTCCCCAGTGTTCTGCTTACCGCCCCGATTCTCAACTGTTGCTTCATGTGGTTACGGGAAGGAGCACGGCCGCAACTCGACCATGCGGCCCTCGCACTCTTTCTGTGACCCACCGCATGCAGACGCCATCATTCGCTCATCAGACGGGATTGACTTCTTCGTCTTGCGCAGTTTCTTGTGTTACTCCTCAGCTGTGTTCGAGGAAATGCTTGCAACGAACGCCAGCCCGGCGACGGGGCAACCCACCGACAGCCCTTCTTCCAGCCGTTTGTTGGATTTACCCGAGGATGGACAGATCCTGGCGCTACTGTTCCAACTATGCTATCCTATGGCCGACCCAGAACTCCCAGATGTGCCGAGTGATGACAAGCTACACCATCTCTACCATCTTATCGAGGCGGGACGGAAGTACAAGGTCGCACGAGCCGTGGACTTTGCGAAACGAACGTTCATCTCCGAAGCTGCCAGTACGTGTCCTCTACGACTCTACTTTATTGCCTCGCAGCAGCAATGGGAAGATGGGATGGAGGAGGCCGCGATACACTGCGTATACGAGCTAGCGGACCAGTATGCTCCGGAGATGGAGAACGGGAGTACTGCCGCGTACCGCCGCCTGCTCGTATACCGCCGGAAGTGTCGGGACATCATCCTCGCTCGATATGATACATTCGGCATCCCATCCAAAACACCTCCTGCACCGTATTGGAGCAAGAGCAAGTGGCTGAACGAGCCGAGCGATGCAAGGTTCTGGCTTGCCGTCCACAAGCGAGCCCGCGAGAACGTCGCCGCCGGGCGGGAGCCGTGCCTCGACGGGGACGCCCTCTTCCCTCAGTACCTACGGCCTACCGCTCCAAATGCAGAGGCAACCGTGGATGCTGCAGCCGTGCGCACAGGCATAACATCGAGCAGACAAGCGGTGGTGGAGATTGCCAAAGCTCTCGTAGAGGTATGTACTATGCTTCGATTTATATGTGTAACACATGGTTCTGCCGATGGCTGATGCCTGTATTCCCAAGGTGAAGCTCTGATGCTCGATGGAGGCCCGCAGCCAACTGTAAGCGGCAGCGCCACTTCTGGCAATACGGCTCAAGGTTTGATATCCTTGGGCGGCTGATCAATATGTCGATGTCTGTCAATTACGCTGCACGTCTATGACAAGTGGTTATACGATGTACGTTGTGAGCAATCCCTAAGCAAGCTCTGTAAGTAGACCAAACACCTATGTCGGGTATGTTTCTCTCTCGATATTTATTCGATCCTTTCACTGGGGCCTGTTTACTAGGTGCCGATCCAAGGAGCAGCTGATCCACTGTGCTGTTGGATAACGGTAGGCATCAATATGCTCTTCTTGCGTTGTCATGCGAAATGCTTACGCACTCTTCCTTCATAGCGAAGCTAACGGGCGGTTCTTGTCACAAAAATGCCAGCAAGTCCAGGCAGCTTGGCATCACATCGCGCGCGTAGTCGGCCTCGCCCTACGTTATCGTGATCGTGTGTGAGTAAAGCACCTCGTGCCCAAAGTTCATGTCAGCCTTATAATCTTGTTCGATTCCCCACTACCTCCCGCTCCGCTTGCTCCTGACAGCGTATCACCACCAGCGACGCTCGCACTCTGGTCTAGAAAAATACGGTGCGCTACAAGCCTGAGGGCACTGTCATATCCGCACTTTGACCAACGTCCCATTATCAGTCGTCCTCAACACAATGTCAAGGCAAAGCAAAGCAGTAAGTACGGTACAACGTTCTGTCAACTTACATTGACCTGACGGACTTTCTGTATGCCCGTGTCTAGATCGACTCAGCACCGTTCGACAACTCAAGCAATGATGCGGACGCGATCTTACAATCGGTAGACGACACGGATTTCTATGTACACGAGAAAATCTCGAACATCGCATCTCCGCTCTTCAATGGCGTCTTCGCCTTGCCGCAAGCAACCGCCTCTATAGCAGATGATGCGAAGGATGGCGACAATCGCTCTCCGACACTTCCCGCCGTGCCCGTGTCGGAGGACGCGCAGACACTCGATGAGCTCCCGTGCTCGTGCTACTCAGTAGAGGACCCGGAACGTACCCCCGTACAGCAGCTCACTCCTCTTCCTAAAGTGCCAAACAAACATAGATTCCGAGTCCAAGACGCAATTCTGAAGACGGCGCTGAAGACGGCGATGAAGTACTCTTGTGTCTCTAGTCCCCTCGACGGGTACGCTAAGGCGTGGAGGCATCGCCGCGCGCTGAAAGAGTTCGTCAAACTAGCAGCCGACACCTTTTGTGTGCCTCTCTTCCCTTCGTCCAAGCGCTTCTTCCCTATCGACACCTATGCGTCTCACATGGATGACATAAATGCTGACGCATACTATCGCCTCCTCGACTATCGCAATGGCTTACATGCTCGCAATCAGAAGGTGTTCTTCATGCTTCTGCGCTCCCGGCTGTGGTATGGTACGCAGCTGTCTCTAGCTCCAGCCTGAACGACTACTTACACGCAGATCCATAGATGATTCGCATCTCGCAACGCACACACAGACGCACCCTTTCGAGCAGGGCATTCGATCGGACGCTATCATCCAGTCTGCAGACGACGTTGACTTCTACATCCTCCGCTCCGTCATTTCCTACGCCTCGCCCGTGCTCGAGAAGATGCTCCGCGACTCGCAGCTCGACCCAACATCTACCGAGCCCCGGTCGAACCTCGACCTCAATGCGCAGGGGCCTCGCCTACCCGTCCTAGAGCTTCCCGAGGATGGGCGGACGCTGGCCCTGTTGCTCCAGCTCTGCTACCCGATGCCCGACCCCGCGGTCGACACAAAGGGGCTCCACGGTGTCCGCGAGCTCTACGAGGCCGCGACGAAGTACGACGTCCCCCGCGCTGCGGCGTTCGCGAAGCAGGCATGCCGTGCTGCGCTCGACACGTGTCCTCTGCGCGTGTACTTCATCGCGGCGCGGTTTGGCTGGGTTGACCTGATGGGCGAGGCGGCCTGGCGCACCGTGTACGATCTTTCCGACTACTATGACCTGGAGATGAGCGCAGCACCCGCGTCTGTGTACCGTCGCCTCCTCGTCTACCGCCAGAAGTGCCGTAGTATCATCAAGGCGAGGTATATATCCGAGTTTGACGACGAAGAGACGGCGGGCTCGGGGCCGGGCCGGTTGCGCGAGAAGTCGCTGTACTGGTGCACACACGAACCTTGGCTCTCCAACTCGGGAGAAATGAATTACTGGAGGAGCGTCCACGAGAAGGTCTGGGAGGGCGAGTGGTTGTCTCTCATGGAGGCGGACACCGTCTTCCCTAAGTCTCTGGTAGGGAACTCAGTCATGGACATCGCGAGGGCGCTTGCAGAGGTGCGTTTTTCGTGAAAGCTGGTATGGCAGAGTTCTCATTGACAATGAGGCAGGTAACCCTATGAGATTGACTCCAGGGTCTACTAGCCGTCAACTTGAGGTCCCATGGTCGAGGAAGTGTGGATGTATATTACGTTCATTATCCAAGTTGTTATTGACTCGGCGCCGAATTATATACAAGTAAGGCGGGGGTCGCTTGGTCCACTTAAGGTTCACTAGGGAACCGGCCGTGATCAGTACATTCCGCTTCTCGGACGGCCTCGTGGTCTGCATACATTGCTCACAGGACGGATGGACTTACGAGCAATTACGGAAGCAGGGAAGTCACGGTGTACGAATCGACACGAGGAGCAGCACGCGTTTGCCTCGGGTATCGATCATTAGTGCATCTTCACTGGCTCTTATTTGCGGACGTCTCCACATTCCTCGAACACCCGCGACCTCTCCACAACGTCCTTGAGGTAAGTTTCAGTACACTGTGGTCAGGCTGCAGAGGATCTGACAACGTATGAAAACTCACTTGAAGTGGCCCTGGGCAGCATGTCAGATCCTACTACCAGTGCATACACCGCGCCTAGTACACCGTCGGCTGCCAGTGCGAGTCCGACTCTGTCATCCCCCGCATTTCCAACCTCAGACATCGAAGGGAACGATTCTCAGGGCAAGGGTTATTCTTTGCCAGTGAAGATCGCCAACTATCCCTTCGACAACAGGTACTCAGACGCCGACGTCGCGTTGCGGACGCCGGACGGTACTCTGTTCTATGCACACAAGGCAGTGTTGCGTATCGCGTCATTGTTCTTCTCCCAGATGTTCTCCCTCCCTCAGCCGCATTCCCCTGCGCCGGCCATCCCGATCCGTAGCCCACCTGTCATCCCCGTCTCAGAGGATCCAAAGACTCTCGAGCAAATCCTGCGCATGTGCTACCCCGTTGATAGGCCGGCTTCCAAGGTTGACAGTCTGCGCTCCACTCTCGGCGCTGCGTTGAAATACGACATGCCGATTGTCACGACACTATTGACTGAGTCGCTCCGGTCGCATCTTCCTCACCGTCCTCTGTATGTCTTCGCTGTCGCTCATCATCTGGGTCTGCAAGGCGTCGGAGAAGCAGCAGTCCACACATACACGGCATGGTCGCGCGGGAAGGTCCAGAAAGGTCCATTTGGCCAACAAGCTACTTTTCGACGCAACTTTCCACTCGATGAGTATTCCTCGGAGATGGACACCCTATCCGCTGCAGTATATTATCGACTTCTGGAACATCATACCTTTGTCTTGCAGTCTTCCACATCGTCTGACACAGACGCTGCTGTGAAGCTCATTACTACATATCCCCACCAATCTATTTCGCCTCGCAGAACGGAGGCAGCAGTCGGACGGCTACCTCACCCCTTCCACGATACTTCCCATGGAGATATCATAATTAGCTCGTCCGACAACATCGACTTTCATGTTGACCAGCGCCTGCTAGAGTTCGCCTCGCCGCAACTCACACAGGTACTCTCTACACCTGACATCTCCGCGCATTCTCCGGACCCGTCACGAACTCCCCACGGCGAGACAGACGGTAAATCCACGCGGTATCGTCTTCCGGAAAATGGCCGTACGTTGGCAAAGCTCTTCCAGCTGTGCTATCCGATGTCAGACCCGTCACTCGATGGCGAGGACGTCGGAGAGGATGACAGCATGTTGAAGCAGTGCATTGCCCTCTATGAAGCGGCCAAGAAGTATGGGATCGAGCGAGCGATGTCCTTTGCCAGGCAGGCATGTGTGAAGGCCACGAAGGCCGACCCCGTTCAGCTGTATCTCCTTGCGACACACTTCCACTGGGATGAGGTGGCGAAGGATGCTGCGCTTCGCGCCGTCTACGCCACATCAGACACATATCTTGCAGAGATGGAATTCACCCCCGCCGCTGCGTATCGCCGTCTACTCCTCTATCGGCGCAAGTGCCGAGATATCATACTCTCGGGTGGAAAGTTTGCACCTAATCAAGGGAATTCGACTGAGCCTCGAGTACCCTTGAAACGTGCGGCCTATTGGAGTAAATCAGCTTGGCTAGCGCGTCCAGGCGAAGCTCACTACTGGCTCGCATTCCACCAACAACTCAGTAGCTTTGACACGGCAAGTGAACCCGATGGACGGTTATCCATAGACATGGAGGCATTCCTTCCAACTTCCTTGATGAGCAACATTGATCGTGCGGCGCCACCAATCGAAAACTCAGTCTTTGGGGCCGCGGCACCTACGACGTCTTCGCCGGCGGATGGTACTAGACACGCCGAGCTGACGGAGATCGCGAATGAATTGGTCAAGGTAAGTCACCAAATCCCCTGTACACGTGTCCTTTCCATTTATACAGCAAAGATCCAGCTTTGACCGTGACGGAATGTGTGGATAGCACACGACCGCTGCGGAAAAGCAATTGCATGTGGTCAACAGTAGACGGTCGGGCCTTTTGGAGGAGGAGGAGGAGGAGGAGGAGGACGAGCTCGAGCTCGAGGAAGATCAATCTATGTAGCCATCGATCCCGTGTGAGTTACGGGATCGTGACAATATGATAGCCGTGTATTACGTAACCGTTTCAAATGAATATTAACGAGCCTCCTGTCCGTCACCGTGACAGAGACGGACCGTTCATGAAGGTGTTGACATACCACATCCTCTAGCAGTGGGTTTCACACTTCCCGATAATACATAGGTGGGTCTTAAATCTTGAAGCCTTCAGGGCCAGTATGTACGCGGCTCACTCGGTGCGTGTGTAGATATCGCGATCGGCCCAGCAGGCAGAGTGGCATTGAATCAGACACTACTAGCAAAGTCTAGCATGGCGTCTCCGACGGTCGCTGCTGCGACCGCGTCGTCTTCTGCATATCTCTTGAGCATTCATCCTAAATCTGGCGCGCTCAGATACGGTGTTATGAAGGCAGACGATGTAGAAAGCAACGCCCCAGCCGCCACGAAGATCGCGCCTTACCCCTTCGACAACATGTTTTCGGATGCCGACGTGATTCTACAGTCCGCGGACGGCACACACTTCTATCTGCACAAGTCGACAATGCGCGTTGCATCGAGATTTTTCTCAGAGATGTTCTCACTGCCACAGCCGCCGCCCGTTCCCCCGAATGCAGGCACAGCTTCCTCTCAATCGGAGCTGCCGATCATCCCGGTTACAGATAGAGACACTCCTACGCTTGTGCTATCCAGTTGAAGTACCGGAGAAACACGACACTCGGACGCTGGCTGCTGTGCTCGGAGCTGCTCTCAAATACGAGATGCGTGTCATTACAGCCTCGTTGACCAAGGCGCTCTCGTGGCATGTGGCCGCAAGTCCTCTGTACGTCTTCGCGGTAGCGTACAAGTGCGACCTCCTGCAGGTGGCCGGGGACGCGTTCCGCGAATTCACCGCTTGGTGCAAGTTTCGGGGCGGTAAGCCCGGCCCGGGCCACGCTGCCAAGGCCTCATACTCATACAAGCGAACTCATTCGCTTGACGAATACTCTCCAGAATTGGACAGTCTCCCCGTCGCGGTGTACTACAGACTGCTTGAGCGCCATGCCGCTACCAAGCATCCCTCTGCCCACACACCCTCATCGCCGCAGTCAGACGACGCAGATGCCACGGTGAAGTCTATTATGTCATGCCCCAGTGACCCCGTGTATTCTCCAGAAGAAGAACAGTTCACTGGGCGACTACAACACCCATTCCAGGATCAACGTGGGGCAGATACCATCATTCGGTCGTCTGACTACGCCGAGTTCCACGTCCATCGCTCGTTCCTCGCTTTCGTGTCGCCGGCATTCACGCTCATGCTCTCCCCACCCCCTCCAACACCACCATCAGACACAACGAACGAAACGGACAGCGACACCGCTCTTCCAAGTGTGCACCATCTTCCCGAGGACGGTCGGACGCTGTCGAGGCTGTTTCAGCTCTCGTACCCGATGCCTGATCCAGAGCTCGCTAGTCTCGGCCCCGCTGACACCGCGTTGGGGCCCGCCCTTGCCCTCTTGTGTGCGGCGCGAAAGTACGAGGTTCCGCGGGCGATCGCGTTTGCGAAGCGAGCTTGTATCGCGGTGGCGCAGGAGAAGCCGGTCCAGCTTTACCTTATAGCATCGCGCTACAATTGGGATGATGTTGCCAGGGACGCAGCAATGCGAGCAGTGTACGAGACGTCGGATCGATATCTCCCAGAGATGGAGGATAGTTCTGCCGCAGCGTATCGACGTCTGCTCGTCTACCGTCAGAAATGTCGCGACATCATACTCTCCGGAGGGGAGCCTACCAATCCGGCCGCGACAAATGCTCTTCCTGTCACGCCTGCAGCAACGCCCCCGGATCCTGACCGGCCACGCAATGTGCGTGCTCCATACTGGAGTACATCCAGTTGGCTGTCCTGCCCAGGGGAAGCGAGGTTTTGGCGCGCTCTGCATGAATACGTGAAGGAAAACATGACGCCGACACTCGAGTCCACGGAAGAACTCACGGGAGATATCGAGGCAATGCTTCCGCGTTCAGTCGTGAACGACAATTGCCGTACCTCACGAGGTGGGGCAGGAGGTGACCAGACTCCGGTCCCACAAGAGGCCGAGCCAGTACCTGAGCCAACTCTGGGTCAGCAAGAACTGAAGAGAATCGCGCGTGCGTTGGCGAAGGTGAGAGGTCGCAATCGTTGCGTCTATGTGCTCCGTTCAAGACCTGTATGTTTGATAGGTTCGATTATGACTGGGCAGCGAGGGCCGTGTCTTCAACTCGCGGTAGATTACTGACACATCAGCAGTTGCCAGTGTCTATGTGTCGGCCGGTCATGATCATGGGACATAAACCTGGGGTGATACAGATCATCAACGAGCGCGAATTTCCCGATTGTGACCAACTCTGTACTTACCAAATATTGAAATCTATGAGTATCTCAAACCCGAGCGAATCGACTCCTGAGAGGATTATTCAACGTTGCTTGATCGGAACCCACTTGGGCTCTCGCAACGCCGCCCGGCTGACTTGACAGTGGGTACAAAGACGACAACTACATATATCTTCTTGTGGCTCACCCGAAAATGCCATATCATAGTGTTTGAAGTGGAGTGGGTTGAGTTCAGTATGCCTGAGTACGTTCCTCGACACATGACTTTGCCTTGCGTCGGAGATCGATCTGCTGCGCAGTGCCAGCGCCACGGCACTCAAGTCGCGATCGCTCCTCGAGGTCCTCATCCCCAGAGCTCCGAGTCTCCTACACTCAGCAGAGGTACTTAGACAGTACAACTGTGTTTTCACGAAGTACTGACTGCTTATATTATCTCAATGCCCAGGCTGCCCTGTGTTACCATGACCTCTCCAACAGATGCTAGATCGCCTACCCTTTCTACTAGTGTGGGCTTGAGTGTGACACTCACATCCACTACGGAGCATGTCGCACGGACAACCAACCTGGGATCAACGAGGGTCGCCCCCTACCCATTCGACAACTTGTACTCGGACGCCGACGTCATTCTACAAGCCGCAGATGGCACACAATTCTACCTTCACAAGTCTACATTGCGCATCGCTTCCGACTTCTTCGCCGAGATGTTCTCCCTCCCGCAGCCATTGGCACAACCTTCTGGTTCGAGTGCAAGTCCCACTCGCTTGGAGCTACTACCGATTGTGCCCGTCACGGAAAGCAGCGCCACCCTGGAGCGGCTTCTGCGTTTGTGCTATCCCGTGAAGGTTCCCGAGGAGCACGACACTCATGGTCTGGCAGCTGTGCTTGGTGCTGCTCTCAAATACGAGATGCCGGTTACCACAGCCTTGTTGACGACGGCACTCACGTCCCATGTGGCCGAGAATCCTTTGTATGTCTTTTCTGTGGCATACAAGTGTGCCCTGGAGGGGGTCGCGAGGGAAGCCGTTCGCGCATTCGTGACCTGGCGCCGCGTCAGGAATTTTCCGGCGAAATTTATCTCGGAGGCGTATGAGCGGGTACACCAACTCGACGAGTATTCTTCCGAGATGGACGACCTCCCGGCCGCCGTATACTTCAGACTACTTGAATACCATGCCTCCAGGACAGAACCTTCCTGTGATCCTGTAAAGCCCAAGCCTGTGGAGCCAGCGGACGACGTGGATGCTTTCTGGCAACCACGTAAAACCGGCGAGCAGCCTCGCAACATTGAGAAGCTCGTGCGATTGGCCCACCCATTCCAGGATTCCAATGGAGCAGATACCGTCGTCTGGTCCTCAGATCATGCTGTATTTCACCTCCGCAGTTCGTTTCTCGCTTTCGCGTCGCCGGTTCTCGCAGGAATGCTTTTCCCGTCTTCTGGGACGCCATCGCCATCCGGCTTGCCACAGACAGCAGAAGGAAGTATGCTGAGCCATGTGCACCGCCTCCCTGAAGATGGACGGACGCTGTCAACGCTTTTTCAACTGATGTACCCGATGCCTGATCCAGCCCTGGCCCCATACCGTCCCGGACGAGACGAGGAGTTGAAGTCTGCTCTCGCCCTCTGGGAAGCCGCGACAAAGTACGAGGTGCCACGGGCGATCGCTTTCGCCAAGCAAGCTTGTGTTGGGGCTGCGAAGCACGAACCGGTTCGACTATACCTGATAGCCTCGCGCTACAAGTGGGATGACGTTGCCAGGGATGCGGCAACGCGAGCGGCGTACAAGACGTTGGATGTGTATCTCCCAGAGATGGAGGACGCTTCCGCTGCAGCATATAGGCGTCTTCTCGTCTATCGTCAGAAGTGTAGAGACATCATACTGTCTGGAGGGCAGCCTACTCCTCCTCCGGGATTGTTCAGTGCCATACTGCAACCACAGCCGGGAACCCCTGTGCATGTCGCGCCCCGCTATATGCGTGCACCGTACTGGAGCAAAAGCAGTTGGCTTTCACGTCCGGTGGAAGCAAGATTTTGGCGCACACTACACGAGTTTGTCAACGAAAGCCGGTGCCAGGGTCTCGACGAAGAGGGTTTCAGGTTTTTTGGCGATATCGAGGAAGTACTTCCCCGCTCAGTGATGGACGACAAAAGCCGCGCGTCGCGAGGCGGGTCTGCAGACCATCATGCTTCGAGCCCTGCACCGGCAGCCACCGGTGCTCAACCCCCTGAGGGATCAATTGAACAAGAGTTGGAAAGAATTGCGCAAGCGTTGGCAAAGGTGGGAGGTCACATACTGTGTTCATGCACTCTGAAGACGACCTGAGTACCATCAAGGTTCAATTTTGAGTGAATCTACCGCTACGCCCCAAGTATCCACCGTGAGTCGCTCGAGATATTCCGCGCGTCTCCTCTGGAAACAGACGTCGTGAACGGGTACCCTCTAGAACACTCCACTCCGGAACTTAAGGGACGAGTTGGTAGGCAAAGTGAACTCAATGTACGCTCATCACCTCATGCTCTTGAGTTCCCGGAACCAATCGATCTTGTCGTCCTACTCGTACCTACATATTCGAAGGCTTTGTTATGAGTCATGTCTTCCTGATGCTTACACTGAGTTTTACCCATAAACCCATTTGGCTCCATACAGTGCCTCCCTATCGCTTCAGTTGTCATAACCGTGTCAGAGTCGAGGACCCGAGCAACGCGAAGGCCATCCCCTTGAGAGAAGTACCGCGTGTCAAAACGAGATGCCTCCAGTCAGGCAGACACGAATATGGTGCATAGCGACTATTTTCTCAACAATGCCATTAAATGAGGCGCCCTCTACCAAGTCCGTTCAGAGTCTTCCCATTCCCAAAACCAACGCGCTACCAATTAATCGGTACGCGAGTAAGCCTTGACCATCAGAGGCAGCATGGCGCCCTTCGTCTTGTCGTTCTTCAGGAACGGTCGGTCGACGATACCGGGGAGCTTCGTGATCTCTTCCTTCGGCAGCGCGAGCTCGAACTCGAACGCCCGGATGAGCATGAACAAGAGTGCCTTCATCCTAAGCGAGATTATGATCCACCGTCAGCAAGATGAAGGTAGCGGGAGATCGAGAAGGCGTACTCGACGAGGGAGAACCGGTAGCCGATGCACGCGCGGGGGCCGCCGAGGAAGGTAAGAAGGTTGCCCCATACACCCGGGATGCGGTGCGCCGCCTCAGGGACGCTGCCGGATATCCAGCGCTCTGGCCTATAGTCACGACGACGGGGGAATCACAATCAGCAATCCGCGAAACGATAGCGAAGCGAGACGCAGTCGACATACTTGAACTCATTTGCGTCTGCACCCCACAGGTCCTTAGATCGGTTCATAGCTATGATCGGGATGCTAAAGCGGGTGCCCTTGGGAGCCCTACGAACCACAATCAGCACCCTGCTGTGACCGCGGCATGAATGCGCAGCCTCGCACCGGATGTGGTCGCACACCGTGCCGTTCGTGTCGACGTACGGCCGGTCGAGCGGGACGACGTCGTCCTTGCCGGCGATCCGGACGGTCGCGGAGACGGGGGCGTGCACGCGCAGCGTCTCGCGGACGACGGCGTCGAGGTACGGGAGCGCGTTGAGCTCGTCCATCGTGGGGTCCTCCGTCGGCGCGTCGAGGAGCTCCGCGCGGAGCCGGGCCTGCACACTAGGGCTCTGTGCGAGCGCGAAGAGGCACCATGCCGTCGCGGTCGAGGTCGTCTCGTGGCCTGCTACGAGGAACCTGCGTGTCCGTCAGTACGGGGCGAGCGGATGCACGAGTCAATGGGTGGCGTACGTCGGGACCTCTGCAATACGAAGTCTCAGTTAGCACATACCAAGTCAGACTAGAGGAGATACGGCATACGGGCGAGCATATCCTCGTCAGAAAGACGCTGGCTCTCCGGAATGTCCGTGCTCATGTTTGCCTTGATCAAGAGCGTGAGTAGGTCGCGGTCGGCGAGGCTCTTCCCGCTGATCTCCTTCTCGTCTCCACTCGCTGCGGCCGCTTTCATGATTGCAGCCTTCTTCTCGGCGATGAGTTGCATGCCGATGCGCCGCGCGACCTGCTGCGCAGCGTCCGTCTGAGTTGCGCGTTGGTTCGGCTATATGGCATTTGCGCATGAGGTTAGCGTGGGGAGAAGGGGCGGGGAACGTACGATGATGCGGAGGACGGGAAAGTAGTTCTGGAGGAGCGACAACGTGGACATTCCATCACCGCTGACGGCGCGTAGCATGTTGTCGAAGGCGTGGCGAAGCTCATTTGGCTTGTTCTCCGAGTTCAGAGAGTGAAACTCATAGTTGAATCCTAGATGTATGCGGGTCAGCGGTGGCTGAAGCAGGTGTGGCCGTGCTCTGTGCTCACCGGCGAGACCGATCACGTCAAGAGTCATGTTGTTGAGGCCATTGACGACGTCCAACTGAACAGAGCTTCCTGCGGGCGAGGCTACTTGCGTCTGCCAGATATCGCGGAGCTGGCGCGCCTTCTCCACAAAGATATCCGTTACCCCGCGAATTTGAGCAGGACCGAAAGCCGGGTTCTATGAACAGTCGTTTGTGAGCAAATGCCAACAATTTTATCGATTAGCCCCAAAGAGGTGGTATCTAGAAGGGCATTGGAGGCCTTCGGAGGGCTGCCTCGTATCCGTCCATGCGCGCGTTCCGCGCAGCGATATGACAAGACTTAACCAAGCGGACGGTATGTAACATACCAAGATTCTCCTCTGTGTGGCGAAAGTGATCAGTATACTTTCAATCACACGGAGAAACGGCTGAACCTGTTTTCTGTGCTGTTCGCCTAGGTACAAGAACCGCTTGATGTCAGAAATAAGCTAGTAAATGATACTCGGTATATACCTTCGACCACAAGCAGACCTATTCTCGAAAGGTGAGCTATGTCGAAAAATGTCCACAGACTGACGCACCCTTGCCCACTATTTGCGACAAGTGGAAACTCGCCACCTCGGGCTTTGGGTAGTCATGCGAGTGGGTAAGGATGTGATTAATTCCTTTGGCGTCCAACATGACGACTCTCTCCGCCTGCGTATGTTCAACAAAATAGAGTCAGGAACAACGATCTGATAATTGGAAACTACGTACAGACATGGTGCCCGTAAATTTGAAGACGTGGCCGTATCGCTCAGCCCACCGCTGCAGCATAACACCTGGCTCTTCGCCGCGAAGCTCGTGGAGGTTGCCATATAACCAGTTGCGACAGGGCGGCCCAGGTATAGTGCTCACGCTCGACTTGTACCAGTCGATGTACCGAGACACGAATGCCCAGAGAACGTAGACCAAGACTGTCCCAGCCACGGGAAGCAATATGTTGAGATTCAGCATCGACATGACGAAAAGCAGGAAAGAGGGGAGGATGTCGTGCTGCCCTGCTAGATGTCTTGAAGGCAAAAGATGGGCGGTGATGAGCGACGTCCGCCGCTGCCAGTGGTGGTACTTATACTCCGTGGCCTCGCATGCGCAGTGATCCCACGATGCCAGCAAAGGTGTGTGCGACAAAGCGTAAGCTTCTTGTGAGTGCGTAGCGATGTGTCCATGACATACAGAATGCCAGTGAGCAGGCAACCGTTTGGTCCAGCTTCGGCACACCGGCGGCAGCGGCACAACGGGCGGCCGGCTCGCAGTCCCCGTACTCTTCGGCATTAGGGTCGGCATGCGGAACGCAGTCACGGCTGCAACTTATCAATTATCTTTTCTCACCCATTAGATATTTGAGGCTGGTGAGCAATAATCTTCTAGACTCTCGTACAACTCTCGCATCGCTGTAGCGGCGGTCTATCAAACATCGCTCGACGGGTCAAGCCCTGTCGAGCCAAGGTAGATTCACCCGCCACCTGCGCCACACGGCAGCTCGGGGGCGGACCCCACATCCATAATACTAAGTTTGAAGCGCTACAGCACTGCATATATCCGGTTAACGTTGTACTACCTGCGGCGCGGCTCTCCTTCATCCGACGGTCCTCATGCTTTTGCACAGATCTCCTTCTGCCATGTCGTCCTAAAGAGCTTAAGGGAAGGCGGCGGGGACAACACACCTTCAGTGTAGATGGAAATGAATCGTAAGAGCAATATTGTAGTCTTGGTCGTGCGCACGTATCTTCGCAGCTCACTGGCATGCTCAAGCCAGTGCCTATTGTCCAACCTCATCCCCATGAGGTTTAGCTGACCAAACAATAGGCGGTACCGAGCTAGGCGTGAGAATCCCGTGATAACGTTGATCACTATAAGCGCGCGACAATCGCTCATATGCTGAGTTCCAGTCGCTCTCCGCCTTTATTCTCACCGTCGACGACCATCGCACCTGGTAGAATACAAGCCAGCTTCTTCAGATCCTCTTCGCAGCATCTCTATACTAAACGTCTTATTCTTGAATCATGGGTCCCCCCGACTGGAAGAACTTGAACAAGACGTTGCAGAAGCAACTCGACAACAGTGAGTCTTCCTGTACGCGACATGGGCTCACCGATCACTGACCGCTGGCGGTAGAGCCGCGCAACTGGGACGCGCGGGTGAAGGAGATGATAGAATCGGGGTTGTATACGGGGGGGAGCGCGAAAGCGGCGGGGGGCAAGCAAGAGCTTCTTCAGGTTCAACCTTCCACTGCGACCGAGCAGAACGACTATCTTCAAGGCGAATCGGCCTGGAAATCAAACATTGAGACAGCAAAAATGCGGATGGCACATCATCAGGTCAGTGACGTCGGCATTAAGTCGTTTCAATGTCTGATCTCACCTTGGTGATACAGCCCACGTCCGACGACAACGAGGCATGCTTCGCCGCGATCCATAGTGCCTTGGACATTGTGGCGGAGCAGCCAGTCTCGGAAGGGATCGTGGCGATTGAGATGTGTCGCTTCGCAAACGAGGTCCCCAAGCGGACCGGGTGGGACGACGCCGCGAAGGGCGGCTTCCTCGAGAACCCCCTTCTGTGGAAGAACATCGAGGTGAGCTGCCCGGAGTCAGCGATGCGACAACAAGTCACTGACCAATGTTACCATAGCAACACATCCAAGGCGAGGCTGAGGTCCTCGTCCCAGCGGTGCAGCCGCAGGTCTTCCAACCTACCGAGTGGGATGACGGTAAATACCTGGAGACTTCGTCCGCTCTGGACGAAAGCGGGGCCCTCGTCCCGGACACCAGGCGTCGCAGGCAGGCCGAATTGGCCGCCTTCATCCAAGACCAAGTGCTCCTCTTGAAACCGGCCGTGATCCCGACCATGGTCGACGCCCGCACCCACCGCCGCATCGAGCGCAAGCCGTCCCACCGGCGCTCCGACTCTATCAGCACTCAGAGCTCCGCGACCATCCAGACGCCCGTGACCACGAGCACTATCACCACCGCCACCAGCATCACCACGAGCGACACCCCGCAGGGCGCGCTCCGGCGCGCTGCGTGGAACAACGCCATCCGTAAGGTGGAGCACCGCCTGTACGAGCTCGACGTGCCGGTGCCGGTGTATATCGACGTGATTGTGTCGGTTGCCGGGTTTGAGATGTGTTAGGTGCAGTGCGTGCTTCTTCCTTATATCTGGGTGCGCTAGGGGCTGACGCCCGCATCCTTGTAGCATCAATCTCAATCGGGCTGCTGTGGCCGACAGCCGACGCGTAGGCGGAGCAATGTGAAAAGACAAAGCGATCTAGGGTGTGAATCACGAACGGTTAGGCCCCTGAAGCATCAGATGTACTGTAGAATGTGTACCATACCGCGACCCTGTCTCCGCGACCCTTGCTTGCACTTGATTGTAAATCATTCGCGCCGTCTGCGACCGGAAAAGCGAACCTTGAACTTGTATAACACAGGGATCATAATGAGACAAGTTGGTCACAAAAGAGACTCGGCGCGTACCCAGGAGAGATCCTGCCGTTCAACCGAGAAAATGGGATGTGATCCCGTGACCAGCCTTCATCCAAGACCAAGTGCTCCTCTTGAAACCGGCCGTGATCCCGACCATGGTCGACGCCCGCACCCACCGCCGCATCGAGCGCAAGCCGTCCCACCGGCGCTCCGACTCTATCAGCACTCAGAGCTCCGCGACCATCCAGACGCCCGTGACCACGAGCACTATCACCACCGCCACCAGCATCACCACGAGCGACACCCCGCAGGGCGCGCTCCGGCGCGCTGCGTGGAACAACGCCATCCGTAAGGTGGAGCACCGCCTGTACGAGCTCGACGTGCCGGTGCCGGTGTATATCGACGTGATTGTGTCGGTTGCCGGGTTTGAGATGTGTTAGGTGCAGTGCGTGCTTCTTCCTTATATCTGGGTGCGCTAGGGGCTGACGCCCGCATCCTTGTAGCATCAATCTCAATCGGGCTGCTGTGGCCGACAGCCGACGCGTAGGCGGAGCAATGTGAAAAGACAAAGCGATCTAGGGTGTGAATCACGAACGGTTAGGCCCCTGAAGCATCAGATGTACTGTAGAATGTGTACCATACCGCGACCCTGTCTCCGCGACCCTTGCTTGCACTTGATTGTAAATCATTCGCGCCGTCTGCGACCGGAAAAGCGAACCTTGAACTTGTATAACACAGGGATCATAATGAGACAAGTTGGTCACAAAAGAGACTCGGCGCGTACCCAGGAGAGATCCTGCCGTTCAACCGAGAAAATGGGATGTGATCCCGTGACCAGCGCTTTCAGCCACACCAACGTGTAGACGCCGACATGAACAAGGGTCGTCGTCTGTTGTTCATGTTGTTCTTGTCTTCGAACCGTCGTGACTGGGCGAGGATCAGCGACTGATTCTGACCGTGTCATAGCTGCACTCACCGTTATACCCCAAACTATTAGTCGACTGTGCCCCGCCTGAAGGTCGTATGCAACAGCCACAGCGCAATTGAATATCAAGGTGCGTTGTCGATCCTTAGGCTTGCTGATTTGATTCACCCGCAGCCAAGGCCGCTTTCAATCGGGCAGCTAACTGTGACGCGTGGCCTCCGCCTGGCATGATGAAGGTCGGGTAGCCTGAGCATCTGTGTGTATCGGGATCTGCTCGCCTTCTGATGCTCTGTTGGTTCCTCGAGCCGCGTCGGGATGAACGTTACAAGTGGTGAGCATTGCTACATATTCTACTTGGAAGCTTGCGTCGCTTCTACTATCTTGCACAGGGGTTGTAGTGAGCACGGGGCGAAGCGAAGCGACAACACGCTACGCGGATGGTGCTTCTATGCAAACGGGAGGCGTCAGTCGACGCTATCGCGTTTGATCTGTGGTAGCGTGGCTCACATTCATTGTGAACAGAAGCTGACAGCTGTATGGTAGCTCAGGGCGATATCAGGTTGACACCATCAGGGACCTCGTCGCATGATAGTCGATACGTTGTCTGGTGGAATGAACCTCCGGTGAGACATTCAACGATTATGCTGAACGAGGGGACCACTTACAGAGGTGGAGATTTTGCTATTGTGACGCAAACGCGTGTTGCGTTAGCACACCGTCTACTCTGTCAAGGTCACGACATCAAGGTCCATCCTCTTGGCCTTGTGATAGAACGGACGGCGAGGTGGTAAGTTGCAAGTCAATGAGGCAAATCGACCAACCACAGCGAGCCCAAGGAATGTGACGTTCCGTGGATCCCCAGCGATCTTGCCTGCCTTGGCCGGAGTGGACATGGGTACCGAACGGAGGGCCTGGGACGTTTTCTGGGATACCTCGATGTCCTTGCTTGTGCTCGCATCGCCGCATTCCCAGAGCTCATCTCGACGCAGATATCACCACGTCCCCGCCATTTTTCCCGCTTTAGCTCACGGCGATGAGGCCCATCTACCTGGAGTCAGTCGATGAGCTGCCCCATACATCTCGCACGGCGGCCCGGACCAGATGCGTTGGATGCGTGAACCAACTAAGACGATGGTACGACCCCGTCCGACGAGTGAAAACCCATAGAAGATGCAAGGCGGGGGCAAAGCTGGGCTTCAAGAAAATTTCTCGATGGTCAGGCGATCGAGGTGAAGGAGACTCGCCTTGGACTCGCCGGTGCAATCTGCTGGCATCATAGGCGCCCAAAGTCGACACGCTCCGGCGCCTGTCGATGCGAATGGCGCGTGGCACCGCCGTGTGGCCTTTCGTGACGGTGGCAGAGTGCATCCCAGAGCGCGTCCAGAGCCACACCTTGGACGGTGAGTACAGAAAGATAGCCCATACTCACCGCGAGCAACTTCAGTTTTTGAATGCACAACTTTGCAACGTTGGTCCCCATACGGAGAGCTACTAGTACACTGGCCGCCGCTCAGAACAGGCTCCCAAAATGTTCATATTCACGGCAAGTGCCCCGAACACATATATACGTTTTCGGCCTGAGAGCATGTTGAAACATATACTGTGCGCAGCATGTTCTGAGGATATTCGGAATCCGTAAAGGTCCCGTGAGGATTATCAGAGTTTGCAAATGCTGGTGTGCTCGCGGTGACTTGCGCTTGCGGACATGACTTACGCACTCACAGTTGAGCGTCAACGGCTACCAATAGAGCTGGTAAGCTCTTCTCCTAAGTACAGAGCTTCATTCATATCTAACGACTCGCCTGTGTCGAACATAGACGCTGTTCCAACTTGCAAAGCTGCCTTACAGCTCGATGGCGATAAACAACTTGAAATGTCAGACCTCCTCAGATCCCTGGGTGTGCGCAGTGGATTTCCATACGCAAACTCTGGTCACGGCTCAGGGTATGTGCATACCAACATGAGCATAGTTGTCGCGCCCGCCCGTGCTTACCGTGTGTGAGCGATCTGTAGCGTATCGACCTCGCTCCCAATTTGTGTCAATCACTGAGCACACTACTCATAGCACCCTCAAAATACTGCAACGGCACGACCCGAGCGTCGCAGAGAAAAATTTGACAGCACTGTGGCGATATCGCAGCATCGAGTACTAGGCGCCACAATCCAGGCACTTCTCCTAATGCAAGATGTACCCCGTATACCACGGTACTATTCCGCGCCCAAGGATAGACATGCTAAGAATAGTCCTCTCTACAGACATAGACCACACACTGCTCACCCCGAAAACACCGTTGAGTACGCTCACTGTTTGGTAGCAACACTGCAACGCGATTTCGCCACCCCGGTCCCGTACAATGTCTATCAATATCTCAAGGCCGCGGCCGCGCATTCACTCTGAGCAAATAGCCGAAGCCTCGCACTGAACACGCGCATCTGGCGCACATTTCTACACGGTAGGTTCGTTCATTTCACGTTGCCAAAGCGCCGGACCTCGAGGTGTCCTGGCGTCAGTTGACCAGCCGTCGTCCTCTCGGACAATGGCGCTTGCATGCTCCGAACCTCGTCGAACTGGGTTTCCTGTTCTCGATTCCGTCAAGGACGACGGCGAAGGAATCGAATCCCGCGCCTTCCGCGCTGGATAGGCTGGACGTGTCTCTGCGCCGGCCGCATGCCCCAGATGCGTTACCGAAATAGCAAGGCGGTACTTCGGTATGGGCGCTGCATTGCATAGTTTATGTGCGGTGATACTGCTACCCTTTGTCGTCGAGCGAACATGCGCGAAGGGCACCACGTTGTGAAAATGCCGTCATTGTACTCCTGCACAGCCCGGAGGCAGTCGTGCATGCTATAAGAGACGGCAACGACGCCGCTGCCTTCTGTGTCCACTGTCTCTCTTTCTCCACCCTTCAGCACTTCGCTTTACCTCTCTCAGCAAAACGAATCTACTAACGATGGCCTTCGGGATTGGCAGCATCAATGCCATTCGGACTTTCCTCTATGTGTGCTTGGTGAGTTTGCCGCAGACGGTCGTAGCGTCCGCCGCTGACTCAGATACATTCAGTTTTTGTTCTCTGCCGTCATGATTGGCTTGACAGCAGCACGGCTCGAATACACGACCCACCTTCCTCCGTACGACCCGTTGAATCACGGTGTTAGCTTCTACGACCCCATCGTCGCCGAATTGCTCGCCTCGTCGTGCCTCTCGTTGTTCTGGTCCCTCTTCTCGTACGTTTGACCTGTTTCCTCCTGAACGTCCGCTTACCTCATGGGCTTGCACACAGGCTGCATATACTCTTCCCCGGGCGTATGTTCGAGTACGGCGTCTTCTCGAGCTTCCTGGGCGAGATGATCGGCCTCTTCATCCTGTTCGTCCTCTGGATTGTCGGCGCAGCCATCTCCTCCGTACGTCTCTGCCCAAACTCACACGCCGTGAGCCTGCTGACCCTGACCCTGTGGTGCACAGACCTTCTGGGCGGAGCTCGGCTGGTGCCACGAGTACCGCGCGTGCCGCCTCCTCACGGCCCTCGTTGCCTTCGCGTGGATCGGCTGGGCCACGATCCTCTTCCTGCTGTTCATCACCATCCTGTTCGCCGTCCTGAACCGTGCGCTGTTCTGGCAGATGCATGGGCGCTACGATCCCCGCGCGAGCCGCTTCGACAAGGGCCGTGCTTGAATGGCGAGGCGACCAAGCTATTAGACGAGGTGTTCGCACTTCTAGTTCGAGGGGGCATCATTATCTATTATGGGGATTCAAGAACTAATGAACTCACGAAACTTGAAGTTCCGAGATGTCGACACGGACAGTATGTCGTCGTCATTGACACGTTTTCTGCTTTATCACTGTTCGGCTACTGTAGAGTAACGGCGTCTTCTCTGGATTAATCATGCCTTACACTTGCAACATAAATAACCCTTGTAAGATGAGTTGATGGTGAATATGCCAAGTAAGTAAGGCCAGACCAAGTTGAATTGTTGAAGACATGCCCCGCCTGCATGTACTTACCGTATTTACGGAGTCTAAACGCGTAGAAGAGAAAAAAAGTCTTATCGAAAGTCAGAAAGTCACCATCACGTGAGTGTGACATTACGCGAGCATACGACGCGTCATTGCCCCTTTCAGCCACTCGTTCTTGCTCCTGACCGCCATCTTCTCTTTGTTTTGGCCCTACTGACTTCACATCGCTTACACTCAACGTTTTTGGATATCGAATTTGTGCTCAAATACAAGCATACACTAGCGTTAAGATCAACGGGCGTGTAGGCTCTGACAGCGTACAGCGTCGAGGCACCTTTTCTACCAACAGTTTTACCCAGAAAAGGTGAGCACATTGCGGTACCATCTAGTTATGCACTTAGAAAATCACAAACCTCACAGTCCATCTTTATTCTGCTCCCAGTAAAGTTTGTCAAGAGCTTTTCTTGGGTTAGGTGAACACGCATCAACGTGGAACCGCTGCGCTACTCCCGTCATCTCCCTGTGTAAAGCAGCTGTGACCTGCCCTCCCAGACAAATTCTGGAAGCAATAGTGTGATGCCTTCCTCTAATCAGGAAGCAGAGAACAAGATCAAACCTTTAGACCACGGTTCTGTTCACAGGATCTCTTCCGGGCAGGTAGTCGTCGATCTCCAGACAGCCGTCAAAGAGCTCGTTGAGAATAGCCTTGATGCTGGTTCAACATCTATCGGTATGCGACAGTCTATGTGTATCCATGGATAATAGCTGATGAAATGCGCCCGCAGAGGCTCGTTTCAAGGAACACGGGGTTGTAAGCTTCGAGGTTGTTGACAACGGGAGCGGTATAGCACCTGAAGACTATGACGCCATAGGTGCGCCATGAGTGATTCATTCACTATTCTCTGCTGAGAACATTACATAGCTCTGAAACATCACACCTCCAAATTATCTTCGTTCTCTGATCTGGACTCAGTGTCAACGTTTGGGTTCCGTGGAGAGGCACTCTCGTCGTTATGCGCGCTTGCGGAAAGCGTAACTGTGACTACCGCTACCGCTGCCGAGGCGCCCATGGGCACGGTACTCGAGTTCGATTCAGCTGGCCGGCTGGTGAATCGCAAAGGAAAGGTCGCGAGGCAGGTATACGTCATCACTTCAGCGCCCCGAATGCCACCGCTGCATCCGGTTAGCCAGTTAATTGTTGATTGATGTGCTCATACTTCCTCTCTTAGCGCGGAACCACGGTGACCGTTTCGGGTCTATTCAAACCTCTCCCGGTACGACGTAGAGAACTCGAACGGAACGCCAAACGCGAGTTTGGAAAGGCGTTGGCACTCCTGTCCGCCTATGCCCTGATACCTTGTGCACAAGAGAACGAAGGCGTGCGTCTGACGGTTTCACACCATACTGCTGGAGGGTGAGAACATTCCCTCCAAGGTCTGGCCAACATAATTTGACAGGGCAGTCCATTGACAGAAAGAAGTCGATTCAGATGCGGACCGACGGGACTCCCTCTACACGCGCGTCCATTTCCGCACTCTGGGGCCCAAAGACCCTCGAGAACCTCATCGACCTTGACATTATCTTCAACGTCGAAACCGAGCGTGCAGTGTTGCGGAGGCGAGGCATCGTTGATGGCGATACGTGGGTCCGCTTCTCGTCTCTGCCGTGCCCTGCTGACCGTGTCCTGCCATGATGCGTCAATACAGTCATGCAAATGAAGTGCGCGTGCGTGGCCAGATCTCAAAGTTCGCGGTAGGCTGTGGTAGGGGCGGCACGGACCGGCAGTTCTTCTTTGTGAACGGGCGCCCCTGCAGCCCGACCAAGGTACCGGTGATCGCGTCTAGCCACGCCCCTCCGCTCACTCGAATGTTCCGCGTCGCAGGTGCAGAAGGCGTTCAATGAAGTTTATCGGACATTCAATGCGAATCAGGCGCCGTTTATCGTGGCGGACTTCATACTTCCCACCGGTGTGTCCCGTCTCAATTTGGCCGGTGCAGCGTCATCCCCTGTGGCGTATTACCCCTTCCCCGATTTGTCGGGATGTTCGTCTGGCCTGTGTCACGGGACGCGTGTGCACCTCCTGCACCACGCATGGCTGACCACATCGATTAGATTCAATGGACGTCAATGTTAGTCCCGACAAACGGACAATCTTGCTCCACAGCGAGAAGAACCTCATAGAGGCTCTCAAGGTATGTCGCTTCCCAGCGCACACGAAAGACGAAGTGCAAATGCTAACCGAGGGCCTCGTTCACGCACTCGTGACTGTTCTTTCCCCCGCCCCTTGCTTGCAGGTTGCGCTAGAGGCAGAATTCGCGTCCTCCCGTGCGACCTATGACATCACTCCTTCCGGCGCTTCGCAATCAGCGGCGAAGGAGACAACCTCGAGGCCACCGATATTGGACTCGCGGACGCCCCTCTTCTTGGGTGAGGATGAGGATACCGCGAGAATGTCTGAGCCAGCCGCAAAGACTACACCGGCCCCCTCGAGTGCGACTAATGCTCAGGACGATCTACCCGATGCATTTGGCCGGCCTACTCTGCTCGTCGGTAACTTAGCTGTGGGAGTACGGGCCGTGGGTGTGGAACCAAGAGACATGACAGGCCCTGGCGCACGAGTCCGCGAAGCTGATGGGACTGCAGCTCCCCGCGCGTCCGGTCCAGAAGAGCCTATGGGCCCTGAGGCCCGAGAAAGTACCGCGGAACCTTCCCACTCTCCGGCTAGTATGTCCCCGCGCGGCGGTGCTGCAGAGCCTCGCGTTATCCTCGACGAAGAAGACGCTATCCCCCGCGCCGGTCCGCAAGCGGACGAGGAGGATCTGCATCAGCCGACGTCAGTGAGCATGACGCAGCCTGCGTTCGCTGACTCGGGGTCGCCCTCCGCGAGTCAGGCCTTCCCTCTAGCTTCCCAGGAGGCACAGAGCATAGATGGGCCTAGTTCTCATGCGTCTCTCACGTATGACCGTGATGCCAAGCGCTGCTTCACGGAGCAGAACAGCGCGCGATCCACGGTAGGAGCGTCGCGGAGCGTGCAAACGGTGCTGAGCACGCAGGGCGCATCGTGGAGTCTCCGACAGCATGGCGACGATGTAGTTTCTGAGTCGGGTGTGCCGATCAAACGCCGGAAGACCGACAACTCTGGCCCAGGCAGGGAAGGTGCGGCGGCAAGACAGGTACTGAGGTCAACGCTCCGGAATTTTGCGCGCCCAGGTAGCCAGATTGTGGATGAGACCGTGGACGAAGACGAGTCAGAGGACGTATCGATGCACGAAACCCACGATGCTCTACTGGACGAAGATGGCGCGCCAGATATCGACATGGATAGGCGTTCCTCCTCCCTTGAATTACCTCAAACTGCTAAATCACCTACACCCGCGGAATTCGGCCAGTCACCCTTGCCCAGCGAGGCGCATGCTGAAGCGGAGAATGTCATCGATCTCCCAGACGTTGAAGGAGGTGGCGTATTGAGCTGCGCAGATCCTCGTGGCGATGCTACCCCGAACGTCTCGACAATATCTGGCACATCTACGGGCGTATCTCGACCAGAGGTCATACGGACCGCAGAAGAGGACGAGGCTGACCTGGGCTGCGACCTGCCCAGGATCACTCAGGCTTGGCATCGACTGGAGCATAATGGACCCACGTCGCGCGGCGACGTACTGGAGTCTACTTCCAGAGGAGCTCACGAAGCCATCAGAGACGCCGGCATATCCAATGTGGAGGACGATAGGGCCACGGAAGCCCTCGCACGAGTGATCGATAAGTCAGACTTCAGGTCCATGGATATCGTTGGGCAGTTCAACCTTGGTTTCATTATCGGCCGTAGAAGGAAGTTGGACACACCATCGTCCACTGATCCAGCTTCAAGAGGGACCCTAGATGACTTATTTATCATCGACCAACATGCTGCTGACGAGAAGTTCAACTTCGAGACGCTGCAGGAGACGACAAAGATCGAATCTCAAAGGCTATTCCAGTAAGTCAATCAAAGATGTCACCCGCTCAACAGTGTGGCGCTCATTGGTGTACGCTTTTTAAGACCGCAGCCATTGGAGCTGTCTGCAGCCGACGCTCTCCTCGCCGTTGAGAACATCGATATCTTGCGGCGTAATGGATTTGAAATGGAAGTTCATGAGGACGCCATGCCTGGTGAGGGTCATCGACTGTGTTTGGTAGCGCAGCCTACCAGCAAGAGCACCGTATTTGATATGCAAGGTCAGGATGCCCTCAATGGCGACATTGCTTTGCTCACATGTTCGGTCAGATCTCGAAGAACTGCTTCATTTGATGCAAGACCGGCCGGCGGGACAGATGGTGAGGTGTTCCAAAGCAAGGGCAATGTTCGCCATGCGTGCATGCAGGAAGAGCGTCATGATAGGGATGCCTCTCAATCGGCAACAGATGATCTCTGTGAGTGTTGTGCTCTCTATTCATATTACACGCTGACAGCAGCAGGTCGTCCGTCACATGGGAACCATGGACCAACCATGGCATTGTCCTCACGGACGGCCTACCATGCGACACTTATCTGACATCTCAGGAACGGGCCGAGACTGGCGGGAACAGAGAAGCGCAGAGGTTGATTGGACGAATTTCGGAAGTCTACCGCCCAACTAATGTACCTCCCGATCTACTGGTTGCTTCGCTGTGTGGTCTAGATTCTTAGATCTATCTTCGCGCCCGCCAGGGCGCTGGGAATGCGGAACCCTGTACGGGCTCGTGTCAGTTCTTCCAAGGCTAGAACCCTGACGTCTGGCCATCGAGTTTGGGAACGGACGATTCCGTAGTGCGTCATAACTCCAGAAGATTCCAGTGGCAAGGAAAACTGAATTAACCTCTCGACAGCGAATTGCTCGTGAGAGTCCACCTGCGAATGCTCAGTGCCCCAGAGCATAGCTAGACGATCGCATCAAGCTGCACGTCGAGTTGGGGTTTGCCCTCCTCCGCCGCCATCACGTCGGCCAACGTTCGCATCTTGCGATCCCGCGGGCGCTATGGCGTCGGTCAATTAACGCAGCCATTGGCCCGGCGTCGAAGATGATGCTGAGTCAATGCGATGCAGACCCGGGGTATAACAGATCGACCCGACCCGCCGGTCCCGAGTCGTCGTCATCGCTTCTTCCAGAACCATGCAACATTGTCTTCCGCGTTTGTGCACGCCAGTACAGACGTTCGTAAGAAGATGTGATTATACTACAGGGGCTTGAGCTACATCCAACCGAAGATAATGCAGAGTCTACGAGGAGGTACTGAGGGGTCCGTATACAAAATAACTCGAGAATAATCATAGTACAACACGGAAGCTACTCAAAGCGCGTCGATCCTCGTTCGTAAGTGCAGCGTAATTCGGAGAATGTGATGAGTGAGACTGGGTATGAGTATGTGGGGGAGTTAAGGGATGGATGGGGATAATGTTCGAGAGGCGCGGCAGGAAATGGCCGTCAGCATCTCCGTGGTGGAAGACAGTGCTCTCGCTCGAGGTACTCAGGGTGGTTGATGAGGAAGATGATGATGACGACGACTCTGGTCGTTCGATTGGTGAGAGAGCACCACTTCCCGAGGGCGACTGGGGAGACCAAGAGGCAGTCTTGGACCAATTGCCGTCGTTGCGGAGACGTTCGTCGGGGGATGTCAACATGCGAGTAATCTTCGCTGGGTTGCCGCGCGGCGATGAAAACACGCCCTCCGGTATCCGGATCTTCTTGAGGAACTCGTAATTATCCACTACTGGGAGGCGTTGGTAGTCATCACCCTGTCACGACAGACGTCAGCTGATAGACAACGAGGAGACTGAGAGCTTACACAAAAGTATGCTACAATATGCCACTTCCTTGGCTCATTAGCGTTCGTGTAAACGTGCGTCGAGTAGGTCTGCTTCGTCAAGCCATCTGGCTTGGAGGGGCGATCCTGCCGCGTAGGGACAGGTTGGTAGTTGAACGGGTCTAGCGTCCTGCGCGCGCTGCACCATGCAGACCAGAGATGATAGGCACGGACGTCGTTCAGGGCACACGAGTTACGTACCGACGTGCTGCCTTGGCTGCCTTCTCCTCGGGGGTTGTCTCTATCTTCTCCTCGTAAAACAGGTAATCTCCGCGCATCCTGCTCTGTGACCTTAACACCGCCGACTGGGGTCAGTAAGGACCAATGCGGTAAGTAGGGACCAAACCGCACCATCTCCTCCCGTCGGTCCACCTCTCGAGCCCACCTATGAACTAGGTTATGGCAAGCTGTCATAACCGTGTAGTGACAACGTACCTTGCTTATGTTCCGCCTCTTCCCAGACGAACACATTGCCAGACTTCAGCTGCTCGCGCTCGGTCGCAGTAAGCCGTCTCGTGATGAGAGGCAAGATGTTGAGCCTGACTGCCTCGAAGACGATGTGGGCATCTCGTGCATCACGCAAATCTTCACAGAACTATCAACACTGAGTGTAACATAGAAGTCATGCGTAGAACGTACGGAGGGCAGGGATGGTTGCATGTCCAGAGGGAACTGCTGCGTTGGATGACACTGACGGAGACATGCAGTAGGTTGATCTTGTCTGACGCTTGTCGCACTCAAGATAGACAAGGCGAGGCTACAGTTGAATGCCCGGGAGCGAAGAAGTAGATGGAAGCTCGTAAGGGTAGAGAGCTCTTTCCGTTGAGTGGAGTGTCGAGAATGGCTGTGCAGAGTGACGGTGAGAGTGCCTGGCTGGTCCGAAAGCTAGGCGTTCTCCCGTAGAGACTATATACCGGTGTGTGTGGTGTTGTCACGGTGTGGTTCTATTTACTGAGTGAATCTGGGCGTTATAGGGTTCATGTGGTAATACAACTCACCCTCTGATTGGCAAGTTCGACAAACCGGAGGCAGACAAGACTTGATATGGAAGACATGAGGATGTGCGCGCCTTGGCTAGAAAGGAGACGACCCAATCTTGAAGCGAGTGCCTATGGAAAACCCACGAACGCTGAAGAGCACCGGATGACGCAGCGGCCTGGGAGAATTTCGGGAGGCTACCGCTGTGTCGGTCCCAGCGTTCGACTTAAGGTTACACATGACGTCTCCATCAACCATTACAGCATACCGCTGCGAGATGTGGGAACCGGCTCTAGAAGATTGACATTTTGCGTGGTCGCTCTGCATGTCCAATCGCGCATACCACCCGTGCCTCGTCATTCGCACATCTTTGACGCCCCTCGGTCGACGTGTTGCAGAGCGTGTAAGCCGCATGTCACTGTCGGACTGTCCATTTCTCGGCCTGGCATCAACAGAAACGCTCTGAACGTCATTCTGAGAAGCGAACTAACCTGAGTAGCCGTCAGTAAATGGGGTGGAGACGAGACACACCCCTAGTGTGCGGCTCGCATGGCGACCCCACTGCTTGTTCGGGATGTCTGATCGATCTGCATAGGGGCGAGACTTGCACTAGCTCGCACGATAACATAACGCAGTCCGAGCCGGCATGCGCCCGTTGAGTTCGATCGAATGTGTTGGAATCAAAAACATGAGATAGCCTACCAAAATAGAGTGATTAGTGAGAGATACACAATAGGCAGTCCCTGGGCAGGGTACGTCAGTAGAAGAGATGGCAATGATAGGGTTCAAAGCCTCATGCTTCTCCGGATCGGCTCAGGCGGCCTTACCGCGAACTTCACCTTCTATGGCAGCCGGGGGGCCGTAGTCACCTCGCCCGGGAAAAAGGCGTGGTAGGACTCACCAGTGACGCGGTGACGATCGGCTCAAAGGGTACCGAGCCCTGGTCCTGTGTCTGGATCATGACGATGCGCTCTTGATGTCATGCGGATCGCCGAATCCGTATCAGCTTGCCATATTGATATAGTTGGCATAGCCGTGTTACTCGGGATGCGCGGAGAGATACGCGGTGGAGGGGTTGATGAAAACCTGGAGGTCGGGGGCTGCACGAATCAACCGTCTGCATTGGGCTTTATCCTCAACGACGTAGGTTAGCTAAGACAAATACACAAGCTCGGGATGGATGCTACGCTTGCACTTACCATCAAGCAGCTATGCAAAGCCAGCAAAGAATAGCGTAATGTCAGTGAAATTCGTATCCGCAGTGCATCTAACCCCGCTTCAACCATTATCCGTCCAACTAGCCCTCGCATCACATGCACGAGGAATTACCACCTGCATACGTTGATTAACGGATGGACGGTCAGCTCAGCGACATGGATACTCGGATCCTTACCTCCACAATACTTAAGTAGGGTAAGTGTTAGGGATGACCCACCTTCCATCTTCAACGGGACATGGTGAAGCTTATGTGAATGACATATTGCAGGCTCCAAAACTGTGCCCCATAGTCTGACTGGATATGTCACCTCGCCACCTTGGGCCGTTCAGCACCAGCAAGAAAGGGTCCGATGGGGGACTGGAGAGCTGCAACGGGTATAAACAGACATTGTGGGCATGAAGTGGGGCGCGGACCTCGGTACAAGTCGAGAAAATACTCATCAAGACTTCTCGCCTCCACATCCCCGCTGCGCTTCACCACCGACCCGCCGACGCTGCAGGCCAGCGCCGCTACGCGAAGCATAGCAGACCCACACCATCCCCATGTGGCATGTTACAGAAGATACAGCTGACGGCGGGGCCATTGGCGTCATTGCAAATGTCCGTCCGGCCTGCCTTACTTCCACCGCATAACAGAACTCCTGCGGCCGACACATGCTCCGGCCGCGGACAGTCGTCCCGGGACATGTTTTCCCCTGTGGCACTTACATAGTGTTCTAATAGTGCGGGTGTTGTACTCGCAGCAAGCACAGAATGGCCTCGATGGCACATGCTCCCTCTGGGCCGCCCCGGGCTGATAAAGCTCATGCATCGATACTTGGGTAGGTCGAGCTTTGTGTGTGATCCGACCCGCAGCGCTAGTTCATCCCAGGTAAGACGTATCCTTTCCCAATGTGAGTTAGAGCCTTGCCAACAGTGCCCATCAGATCCGGACAGGGCACGTACTCACCGGAGGTCCGGTGCGTCATAACCGAGTAGTGACACCGTTCCGTGAGCTGCTGGTAATCATAACTGCCTGCGTGAGCGGAGAAGTGAAAGGCCGTATACCAAGCGAGGACAGCTCGTGTAAGTTTTGTCGAATGGAAGGGCAACGCCCAACATTCATCATACGCGCTCGACCAGGTGTGCCAAAGGAGATACATATGCCTCCTCCATCTAGAAAAGAAGCGAGGTGAAATAATGGGCGCCCAGAAGACGTCATGAGACTCACCTTCGCACTGCCAACGTAGTGATAGACTCGAGTGGATGATACGTATGCACTTGTGGCTCAGACCTGCGAAGTTGGGGCATTGGCAACTCGACAGCTGACGACAGGACCTTACCCGCGTACGTACGCAGGCACTAGGGAAGCGAAGACACAGGGCTTTGGTTCTCAGGTACTGCGCGTGCGACGACCATATTAGTGACGCAGTTCACGGAGCCGGTAAGTCTAAAGAGAGATATGCACGTATTTGAGTCATGAAGGACCGAAATGTACATAAGATGAGGCATTACCGCTGAGGCAACCCGGCATGCATTCATCCGTTCAAAACAGATGCTTGTCAAGCGACAAGTAGTAACCTTGTCCTGTACAGCATCCAAAAACCAGCGTTGGCAGAGGGCTGTTTATTCGCCACTAGGGCGAGGAATCAACTTGGTCAGTAAGGGGTCAAACAGAAACACACCCGACTTGCCTACTGGTGAACTGCCCTGCTTCTCCCTCTTCCCTTTTGCGTTTTGATTGATGTCCGGCAATGATACGAGCCTAAATCCCTCAATCGTACTCAAACGGAGCAGCATGAACATTCCCAGATCAGTGTGTGATGCAGACCCGAGATCCAGCCAATAGACAACATGGTATTTCTCGCCTACCGTGTGCGAACTCGACGGACCGTAGGGACCTACGGAGCGCCGACGAGTGCGGCATCACACCTCGAAGTTCGGACTACCTGGGCGCATTACCACAGGCTTCGACCCTATTGCCGGGTGCCCACCCGGCGGAGGCCTCCGCGCAGAAACTGGCTCCGATGTCAAGATCTGTTTGCGTATTGGAGAGTCTATCAAGACTGAATTTGAACGCGAATGGTCGCCGTATGTATGTCGACACGTGGAAGCGATTAGGTTGGATCGGAAGAAGCGACGCAAATCTGATTGAGAACACTGTCAGTGCACAATATGTTGAGCAGTCAAACAACAGGAGAGGCGTTGGCCGATGCACGAGCAGCTAGTGGCACGAGTGCCACAAGCAGCAGCAAGGAAGAAATCTATCAGGATCCGTTGTCAGGAGCATCATCACCCACGGACGTGAAGAGTGGCTGTAGCAAAACTCTACGCTGAACACCCAAAAACTTCGTGAGCATGGATTCACGAAACAGGGTAGTCCTTATATAGAAGAGCTTGCGGGAAAGAACGTGGATCTTGCACTCACCGAATGAACCCGTTAGAAGAGGCTACCGATACATAGGAGCTATGAAGACAATACGAGGCACCTCAGAGTGAGAGCCATCGGCGATACAACTTCTCTGCCCCCGGAATGGCACCAGTTGTCACGTAAATGA
Source organism: Fomitopsis pinicola (assembly GCA_001931775.1). Lineage (NCBI taxonomy): Eukaryota > Fungi > Basidiomycota > Agaricomycetes > Polyporales > Fomitopsidaceae > Fomitopsis > Fomitopsis pinicola. The sequence continues at coordinate 121,767 of MPVS01000004.1, forward strand.
GCGACAGGTTGTACGCCGCCTCGCGGGCCATCCCGCAGTCCTACAACAACAGTCGCCGACATTGAGATCCGGGGGTGGCGCGATTACATACCTGACTACCTTCGGGGAACTTCTTCTCTGCGGCTGACAGCACTCTCTCGTAGTGGCGGACGGCTAAAGAATGCAGCCCTGTCGGGGTATTTATCCACAGGCCCCGGACGAATCAGGGATGGGAACTTACCTAGCTGTTGGAAGGCGCGGCCAAAGTTGAACTCTACTTCGTCGACGTCTTCAGAGTTAGCTCCGCGAAGGGTCCGATACCGAGACAGAAATGCCATGCCCTGTAGGGAATCTCACGCAAGACCCGACGAACCGAGGCTTGAAATTTACCTGGGTGATGAGATGATTCCTATTGTCTGCTTGACGTTGCATCGCTCGCCCGAACGAGGCTATGGCCAGGCACAAACAGATGAGCGGATCTTCAGGGCAGTAATCGTAAGCGTGTAGAAGGTAGACTGAAATGCAGTAGGTGAGCAAGGACATATCTGCATAGGAGGGGACAACTCACAAAGCGCGCTCTGGTAGCTCTTTGCCGCCAAACATATCTGACCGTATACAGCGACGTTTACGGGATTGGCCTTGGTAGGTAACCTTGCTTTTTCCGATGACGCAACAGATTCTTCCCGTGGCGCTTCATCTTCTTCGTCAACATCGTCACCATCGCCTCCCTTGCTCGTGCCGAGTCCATATCGTCGGAGCGTGGTATTCCACCGGATCGCATCCGGCTTCTTGAGTGCTGCATCCGCGAGCCTAATCTCGCGCAGCAAATGTTTGGACAGCGTCGAAGCGAGGAAAGCGTCCGTCGCACGCAAGCCGTTGCCCAACGACGCCAACAGGATCCTTAAGGGTTCATTGTTGAATTGGTATGCATTGATGAGTTTGCGTGATTGTTCCACGGCCGTGGGGAACTGCCCGACATGTATGGCACATGCTAAAGAAATCGACTCAGCTCGAGTACTACCCATGGTAAGCTAACGCTCACTGATCAACGCTAGCCGTATAGAGTCTTGAGCAAGACGGCCTTGGTATGCACTTGAATACAATATGTGGCGTAGTACCTCCTGCGCGAGGTTATACTGACCACGTCTAGTGAGCAGGAATGTGTACTAGGAGGTGTGAACAACTAAGTTCGGACACTAAAGTGAGCAGGACGTACGTGAAGGAAGAGACGCAACCATTCGTCGAAAGATACCGTACGGAAGGTGTCAACCCCGCCGGTATTGAAACCGTCGGCCTTCGCTTTTCGCGCAATAGTATCGCGTCCTATGGGACAATCAGCACTACGGGCAATGACCATGAGTATGATGTTTACCGAGTTCAAGCTGAAGGCGAGACGCCATGCTCTCTTCGCTAGCCTCGGCAGTCTGCTTCCTAGAGCTTCTAGGAAACATACCACGAAACCCTTGGTGCTATAGCCAATCTGTTTATTAATAAATGTAAGAACGAATGTCATGGGCTTACCCGACTTGTCTGGAAGAGGTTCCTTGTCTCCCTGAACGACTCTACTAGCTTCTCCGCCTCAACAAGCCACTCCCTCTCCGCCCCCTCGTCGCCGGAGAGCATGCGTTGCCAGAGCTCCTGGACTCTGCGGAATCCCTGAGCGACCTCCTTCTCCTTCTGCGCCTCCAGCTCTTTGAGCTGCGCCACGTTGAGTTTGTTCGCCTTCATCGACGTAGACTTGCCTTTTGCGCGGGCCTTCTCTTCGAACAGCGAGGTCATATTCGTGTCTTCTGTGCCATCCTCTACATTGCCTTGGCGAGGACGCCTCCTGCGGGAATCCATAACTGACGAGAGACGTTCAGCGGCATAGTCCATGCTGATGATACACTGCCTACCTTGGAACACGAGCTCCAGCGCTTTTCGCGGTTCGTTCAAGATCTCATAGATCTCGGCGAGTTTCATCTTGGCTTCATTGTGTGTCGGGTCGGCCGCAATGACTAGTCACGATATCAGCATCGCTATCAGAGCATTTGTGTTGAGACGGACGACGTACCATGCTCATAGACTTCGGCTGCTTCCTTGATATCGCCCAGCATGCGGCGGCAGGCGGCAGCTTGCAGGAGTACGTACAGGCTGCTGGTCTGTGGGTGTCTTAGGGATGAGGCAATGGACGTAGGGTATGATATGCGCACGCCAGCGTCCCCACCGAGAATCTCATAGATGTGTCGGGCTTCCGCGTACATTTCGCGCTCGAAGTATGCGTCTGCGATCTCCGTGAAGAGTGGCGCATACTCCAGAACGTCTTGTGCGAGGATGATGTCCGCGTGTTTCTGAAGCACTCAAGTCAGATCCGTTCACAACGCAGCAGCTGCTCAACAGGTACCTTGCCCTCCTCGATGTCGCCCATCTTGATTCGCGCAATAGCGAGCCGATGCCGCGCGTTCACATCCAGCGGGTACATCCCGGGCTGCAGCTCGCCTTCCCCGCCACGCACGCTCTCCGTACCGACATAGTACTCCCGGTCGTCCTCGCACACATCCCAGAACTTCTGCTGCGTACGGCCCTGCAGCCAGCGACACCCCTTCCTGATTGACTCAATGGCTTTGTCGTACTGGCCGAGTGAGTTGTGCAGGTCCGCGAGGACGAGGATGTGCATCATCTCAAAGCCGCCGCCCGGAACATCCTGGCCGCTGTCGGGGTCCACGCCCATACCGGTTGGGAAGGCGGCGTGGTAGTGGTCGAAGGCGCCGGAGAACAGTTCCGCGCAGAGGGCGAGGTCGCCGAGCTCGATGAGGATGGGGCGGAGCTCGTCGAGTACGGTGAGATTATGCGGAAGGCGCTTGAGGATGGCTAGGAAGGTGTTTCTAGCCTAGAGGTCTGCAATCAGAGCAAGTCGTGAAAGGGCGAGGACTGCATACGGTTCTCAACTCCCCTATCTCCTTAGCTAGGGTTGCGCGGTCCCATAGAGCGTTGAGCATCGAGGGGTCCAGGTTGTAGACTTTGCCATAGCAGTAGAGCGCCTGCTGGTTGTACCCTAGTTCACTGGGGCCAGAAGCTGAACTTGAGGCGCATATATGCGGGTCAAGGTACGTACACTGATTGCCCTGCCAGGCGCTCCCACTCTTCTGCATCGTGCATAAGGTGAGCTGCCATGATTCGTAGCTGTAGCGCCTTCTGCGGCTCGTTCATGTCCGCGTAGCATTGCGCGAGAACAGACCATGCTTGTGCTGCGCGAGGTTCGATACGGATGACCTCCTGCATGATTCTCAAAGTTTCTTGGACGTTGCCATCCACGTATGCTTGATTGCCTTCGCCAATGAGTGCTCGCACTTGCTGAGACAGCATCGGGCCAGCCCTTCGCCCGCGCTTCACAACGGCTTGAGCCCGACATCATGACAGACAGAGGTTGACCACATACCTTCTTCCCTTTGCGACTACGGCCAACCCCAGACGCGTCACGCAGGTCGTCGCGAAATTCGGCGTCCTTCTCTTCTAGATTGAAGTCCCACATCTTGTTCAAAATACCTGCGTTCGATCCTCCTTCTGCTTGACGTATATCTTGCACAAGGCGACTATCATGCTTTCAGCATGAGGTGTAGCGCTAGCGGTAAGCACTCACTCAAAATTGCCCTCGATGGCGGTCTGTGCATTTATATCCTCCATATGCTGATCAGAATAATACTCCCCCTTATCCTCTTCACTCTCCTCCTCTGCTCCAGATTCATCTTCCTCCTCGGTCTCGCTGGATTCTTCTTCGTCGTCGTCGTCGTCGTCAGCTACGGGCAAGGTGTCGTCTATATCATCGCCAAAATATGGTGGGCTTCGCCCAAAGTCAAGTCGCACTGCAGGAGGCCTCATGATTCACTCTCAGCTAGATTCATAGTCAGGTGTGGAGGTTGTCGCGAGCAGAGCGAGCATGTTACAATGGCTATGGCTCAAACCGGGAACAAACAAGTATAAATGTTCTGTGAGACAAAGTGGGTCTCTATGAAGCAAGGCAAATATCAATAGTATATCCATGTTGACCAAGAGACTTCGTGGACCTGTATTTTTTGAATGATGACCTTCTTGTGCGCACTCAGGTTGACGGGGACATGTGTCTGTGAGCTGGCCCGGGACATGTAAGTTTAGGTTAGGTGTGGCTGTGGCTGTGGCTTTGGGCGCCTAAGCCTCCCGTAGGTATGTAATCGCAATCATTTTATGCTTCACTTGACAAGTCAAGCGTACTGTCGCACCATGGTTGCATACTAGTAGTACGTTCATAGTAAACCTCATGCCCTCCTGTGTTAGGCTGCCTCCGGCAAAGTAACACAAATGTTCTTGCTCACGGTTCGTACATAGTATTGCCTCAAGTTCACTGGCACCGACAACCGTCACAAATCCCCTCAATCTAGTATAAGCTTCCGTGGCGTGGACGGTCTTGGATCCTACTAATCCCAGACAATACATTCTCGCTCCCCATGGCGATGCTTCCTTACGGACCGTGTCGAATATTTCCTCTTGGTGTCACCGTAGAACTCCATCAAATTCATCACAAGTCTGGGTGCCCACGAAAATAATCTCATACCGAGACGTCTCTTCCCGCAGGTGTTTGTGTCGACCCTACAAGGCTCTATGTAGTCAAGAATTGTTGGCTAGTCTCGGAATAAGACCTCCACGCAGCCGGCGGCGTGTGGGATTTGTGTCGAACCTAAATTGCTGGCTGTATATATGACAGCGGTTTCCATATTGCTAGGCCCCTCGATCGCGAAGCCCGCATAGTCGGACTTCGAACGGGCGTCGAAATAAAAACTTAAATACAGGTGGCTAATTCCAAAATAGGCGCAGCAGAAGTTAACTCTACCCGGCACCTGGTGGCGCAACATGATAAGCCACCCGCACGGTATATTATTCAGCAATAAGAGGGCTTATCTTTGACATGTTTCGCGATCGAGGGGTCTAGCGATATGGAAACCGCTGGATAGATTGGTACGACACCACTGACCAAATCATCACCGCATATTTCTCACGAGTGGTGGCTCCGCAGCGCTCCAATGTCAGACGCGACATGGTCTCGACATTCCGGGTCCCTCCAGCGGCGATCAGCCTGAGGACTCTTAGCGATTCCATATAATTTTGTCGGACATGGCACACCCTTTCTCTCGCTATACCGACACACCTCGATACCCGCCAAAAACAAGGTTTAGGAACCTGAGTGGGGTGATCTGAGAACGGGAGGTCAGGATTATACCACAGAGGTGAGTTTGTATTCCCTGCTGGGATCTCAGGGTCACTCACTGTTTCTTGAGTTGCCCCGTACTATGGCGATGGAGGAGGATACGACACCTCCCACAATTCGCACTACGGCGACATATCCTTTCAATAAAAGCAACGCAGATGTCGTGCTGTACGCGTCCGACGACGTCGATTTCCACGTGCACGCGCAGATACTCTGCATGGCGTCCGACGTCTTCGACAGCACGCTGTCCATCCCACAACCCAATGTCTCTGACCCCCGAGATATCCACTCAGAGACAGGGCTTCCCCTCATCCGCGTGTCGGAAGATGCACAGACACTAGACCGGTTGCTTCGACTATGTTACCCGGTTGCGGACCCCAAGCTCTCTTCCCTGGACGATATCAAGCCGGTCTTAGCTGCCGCGGTAAAGTACCAGATGGAGGAGGCCACGATGCTCATGAAGGATAAGGTCAAATCGCTGTGCATGGACTCCCCTCTCGCAGTCTACGTGGTCGCTTGCGAGCTCGACCTCGAGGATCTCGCTCACCAGGCTGCGGCAACTGTGCGCGTGCGCGAGCTCGCTTCTGAGTACGCCCCCGAGCTAGACAGAATAACCGCTGCGCAGTACTACCGGCTCCTCCACTATGGGACTCGGAGACCACCATCCATCAACGCGAACCTCTCGCTCAATTCCCCATCCGTGACCTTCTGCCGAAGCCCTATCTCTGAGCCCAACTCTTCCGATCGCGAGTCAATAGTCTCAGATTTCAGCACCGACTTCGGCGACCACAACGCCGTGGCAGACATCATTATCCGCTCTGCCGACAACGTGGATATGCACGTCCACAGGAGTATTCTCGCCCTCGCATGGCCCGCCCTCCTCGAGGGGCATCCAGTTTCGCCCTCATCACCTCCTGCCCAGCCTTGTTTCCGCTCCGACGAGCTCAGCTCAGTACTGTCGATCCTCCTACAGCTCATATATCCGCTCCCCGAGCCCGTCATACCGGACCTCGGCACGCTATCCGCAGTCACAGAGGCCGCAGTTAAGTATGGGATCGTCCGTGCTGTAGCGCTGCTCAAGCGGCTGTGGGCGGACCGCGTTGAGGCGTCGCCGCTACGGGCCTACCTCGTCGCCATGCGGCACGGCTGGGACAAGGAGGCACGCGCCGCAGCAAAGCGGGCGTCGTGCGAGAAGACCGACGCGTACGTGCCCGAGATGGAGACGGTGTCCGCATCCGCGTACCGGCGGTTCCTCGTATACCGCTACCGCTGTCGCGAGGCCGTCTCACGCCTCATGCTGCCCCTCATACCTCCGCATCATCGACAGGAGAAGAAGCCATCGCGGTCGAAGCAGCTGTATTGGAGCAAGACCGGGACGGAATACGCTAACTTCCGAGACGCGTTTGCGTTAGACGTGCTGGAGATGGTGCAGCGAGCGGGAGGGGCGGGTTGCATGCATGCCGTCTTCGCGTCGCTCGAGCCCGATATGATCGTCAGTGCGGCGCATCCGAACGAGCAGTTCCTCACGACGGCTGCGTCCCTGGAAGACGCGGTACGTAAGGTTCTGCAGGGGGTGAGATTTCCTGCGTTGCTACACCATCTACATATTCACTAACCAGCTGAACAGATAGAGTTGTGAGCAGGGTGCTACTGCCACGGACTCGCAGAGCTCTATTGTAGTATTCACAGTAATTGCTAATCTGAATTGGGGTCCTTCTTCGCGTCATGTGCAATTACCGCCCATACTTAAGAACTCAATCACCTTGCCCGCGAGATGACCTCCAACACGCGATAAGGTCCTGTTCTCGTCGGTTTGCAGAACAAGACCTTAGCCCTGCATACTGTCAAAGCGCGACTCCCGGAGTAGACGGTGCATCACCCATCAGCATAACCGGTGCGTCGATTGAACGGATACATGAAAGTACGCTCATGGCTCATAGGGCGACCCACTGGTCGCTGCAATCTATCGGAAGGATGGACGGGAGGGTCTTCATCGCGGCCGCACCGTTCAATAAATCGAGCGCAGACCTAGTCGTTCGCTCCTCGGACAACGTGGGCTTCCATCTGCACAAGCAGATCCTCGCCCTCACTTCCGAATTCTTCGAGTTCACTTTTTCCATACCGCAGCCCAGCCGATCGCACCGGGCACCTCACGAGACGGACTGCGCTACTGGACTCCCGCTCGTACGCGTTACGGAGGATGCAGACACCTTGAATGCCCTCTTCCGCTTCTGCTACCCCACGGCACGGCCAACTTTTAGGTGTATCGCGGACATACAGCCTGTGATGATGGCGGCAGCGAAGTATCAAATGGAGGAGGTGTCTTCGCTCTTGCAAGAGCAGCTCTTGGCCCTAAAGGACTCACCGCTTCGTCTCTACGCCCTTGCATGCGAACTAGAGTTGGAGGACGTTGCGCGGATTGCCGCGGAGCGATGTTACACCAGAGGTTACACAACCGCATATGTCCCCGAGATGAAGAGGATCACAGCAGCGCAACATTATAGACTCATGTACTTTTCCCTCCACGGCTTCTCTGGAGACCGGGCGTTGAGATTTGTTTCTTGCATACGACAACGGCAACCCTCACTGTCATTGTACGCGATTCTCAGCTCGATCTGTGCTCAGGCAGATCTTCACCCATTTCAAGCCAACGCATACGCAGACACTATCATCCTCTCCATGGACGGCATCGCGTTCTATGTCAACCGTTATGTTATCTCGATGGCGGCTCCCACTTTCTTCGAACATCAGCAACCGATGCCCGGCCCATCCGCAGCTTCCTTTCCGGTCTACAAACTCGACGAACATAGCACGGTGATCACAATCCTCCTCACCTTGATCCATCCTCTTCCAGAGCCACAATTCAGTAACATGGAAGCGCTGGGTACGATCACCGAGGCAGCAGTCAAGTACAATATGCCACGCGCTGTAGAGATCCTGAAACGCAGGTGGATGGGCCTCATACATACGGCATCCCTCCGAGTCTACTTCACCATGATGCGGTACGGGTGGGAGTGCGATGCCGAACAGGCTGCGATCCATGCATCCTACGATGGGAATGATGAGTACGTCCCAGAGATGGAAGACGTATCCTCACTGGCGTATCGTCGCTTCCTACTCTTCCGCCGCCATCGTCGCTTAGCCGTGGTATCTCACGTCTCATTTCTACTGGCCAACTTGAACGGTCCTCTGAACTGCCGCCGAAACAAGGAGAGATGGAGGCAACTGTATTGGAATAAAGCTGGAGAATGGCCAAACAACCTCGACGCGTTCGCGCTACAAGTAATGGGTGATGCACCTCTGCATGGATGGCATGGAAGCTGTGTACGTGCGTTGGTCATAGCTCGATCCCTGGATCAATTCACAGAGGAGGGTCAAGCCATGGCGAACGAGTCTGCAGAGATTATGCTCCTCGGATTAGTGGCGTTTGAACGGGATATCAAGCAGGTGTTTGAGACGGTGCGCGAATTGACGTGATTCTTTACCCGATGGCCCTCATATGGCTTCGCAGATCACCTTCTGACATGCCGTGCTAAAGAGCGTGAGTGGAGGACGGCGTTTTGCGGCTGAATCGGAGGGGAAAATCGACAACGCAAGGCTGTGACATGAAAGGAACTGCTCGCTCTCATGATCAGTGTATGTTGGATTGAATGTGAAGGGCGGTTGTAGCCGAATTATCAGCACGTACCATAATGCAACTTGGTCCAACGAACACATTTGGAGTGCCAGAAGAGGCCTCAAGATCATTTCAAACCGTATCCTATGATGCTATGTTCCCAGTGCTTGCTACATACCCCCTCGCTGGACCGAAAGTGAGCCAGTCAGTGCGCTTGAGCTTTGACTCGAGTTTGAGCGGTACCGAGGTAAGCGTGGGAACCCCGTGATAACGTTGATCACATCAAGCGCTCAATAATCGCTCAACTTCTGAACTCCAGTACCTTACCGTCTTTATTCTCGCCATCGACGACCATCGTACCAGGCAGAATACGAGCCATCCTCTTCAGATACTCTTCGCAACATCTTCATACTACATACTACACATCTTACTCTTTCATCATGGGCCCTCCTCACTGGGAGTACCTGAACAAGACGTTGCAAAAGCAACTCGACAACAGTCAGTCTTCCTGTAGGCGACATGGGCTCACCGATCACTGACTGCTGACGGCAGAGCCGCGCAACTGGGACGCGCGGGTCAAGGAGATGATAGAGTCGGGGTTGTATACTGGGGGGAGCACGAATGCGGCGCGCGCAGCGGGGAGGAGGCCAGACCTTCTTCAGGCTCAACCTCCCACTGCGACCGCGCAGAACGACTATCTTCAAGGCGATTGCGCCTGGAGAACAAACAATGAAACAGCAAAGATGCAGATGGGGCACCATCAGGTCAGCGACAGCGGCATTAAGTCGTTTCAATGCTTGTTCTCACCTTGTACTACAGCCCACGTTCGACGACAACGACGCATGCTTCGCTGCGATTCACAGTGCCTTGAACGTCATGGCGGAGAAGCCAGTCTCCGAGGGGATCGTGGCGATTGAGATGCGTCGCTTCGCTAACGAGGTCCCCAAGCGGACCAGGTGGGACGACGCCACCAACGGCGGCTTCCTCGAGAACCCGCTTCTCTGGAAAAACATCGAGGTGAGCTGTCCGGAGTCGACGATGTGGCGACGACAACGAACTGACCGACGCCACCATAGCAACACACCCAAGGCGAGGCCGAGGTCCTCGTCCCGGCGGTGCAGCCGCAGGTGTTCGACCCTAGCGAGTGGGATGACGATGAAATCTTAGAGACTTCCTCCGCTGTGGACGAAAGAGGAGGCCTCATCCCGGGCACCAGGCGTCGCAGGCAGGCGGAGTGGGCAGCCTTCATCCAAGACCAACAGCTCCTCTTGAAACCGGCTGTGATCCCGACCATGGTCGACGCCCGCACCCACCGCCGCATCAAGCGCAAGCCGTCCCACCGGCGCTCCGACTCTATCAGCACCCAGAGCTCCGCGAGCCTCCAGACGCCTACAACCAACACCACGCCCACCACCACGCCCACCACCAAGAGCATCACCACGAGCGACACCCCGCAGGCGGCGCGACGGCGTGCTGCGTGGAACAACGTCATCCGCAAGGTGGAGCACCGTCTGTACGAGCTCGACGTGCCGGTGCCTGTGTATATCGACGTGATCGTGTCGGTTGCCGGGTTTGAGATGTGTTAGGTGCAGTGCGTCCTTCTTCCTTATATGTTGGTGCGCCAGGGGCTGATGACTACACCTTGTAGCATCAATCTGGCTGCTGTGGCGATAGCCTCGGTAGAGCAGAGCCTGACGGCCAACGCGTAGGCAAGGCAATGTGAATGATCTGGGGTACAAATGACAAACGATTAGCGGCCCCTGAAGCATCAGATGTAGTGTAGAATGTGTACCATACCGTGACCCTGCGTCCGCGACCCTCGTACCTGATTGTAAATCAGCCATCTTCGCCCCTGCGACCGAGAAGGCGAACCGTGAACATGTGCAGCACCAGAACCATAATGAGACAAGCCCATCGGAGAAAGATCAAGTACGTACCCGCGAGGGACCCTCTCGCTGAACTCGAGGGCGGGATGGGATATGATCCCGTGATCAGTGCTTTCAGCCACACTCTCGTGTAGACGCCGACAAGTTTGTCGTCTCTTGTTCGCGTTGTTCTTGGCTTTGAGCCATCGTTGCTGGACGAGGATCAGCGACTGCTTCTGAACGTGTCATAGCTGCACCGTCGTACTCCAGACCATGATTCGATCGTGCCCTGAAGGCCAAAAGCACTGATATGATTGCAGCTCCAGCGCGACATGGGCCTAAGGTGCGTTTCCGATCCTGAGAGTTGCTCATCGATTCTCCGGTAGCCGGGAGCATGAGTTGCCAGCAGGCTAGCGGTGGCGCATGGCCTATGCTTGCGCAGTGAGCATCGGAATCCGCCTTTCTGATGCTCTGACCGCTTGCGCCTCAAGCTGCTTTAAACCAGTCACTACAGACGGTGAGTGCTGCCAGAAAATCACCAGAAGCCTGTATCCCTTCTGATCTCTTGCAAGCAGGAGCGTGTGGTAAGCCATCCATCCAGGCACTGGACGGAGTGAAGGAATGTCGTTCCACGTGTATGGCATCCTATGCAACCGGTACGCGTCAACTCACGCATTCATTAATACGCAGCGTTGCAGCTTACGTTCGTTGGTCACAGACGCAGCGCTAGCCTCCAATTGGGAGTGAGTACTCGGTAGCCTCGCCTACAGGAACAAATTACTGATGATTGAATCCACGGTCCTACAGAACAAGGGGACCACTTACGAAGGTGTCAGCTCCGTGTTCGATGCAATCCTGGGGCTAGGTTCGCCCCCAAGCTTCACCTCCGGCCGTCCAAGTTCACGATGCCATGATATGTGCCTGTGACTTGCGATGAAATGTACCGACAGGGGTCTCGTAGGAGGGTAATCCAGCAAATCGGCCGGCCTCAACGCCACCTTGGCGTTCTGTACACCTCGAATGGTCTTGCTGACGTTGATCGTTCAGGGAGACATGAATTCGCGGCATCGTGCCCACAGCGTTCCACCGATCGTCTTCTCAGATATCCTCGGCGTGCTCATCGGCCGTCGTGGGTGGTGCCGCTCCCAGAGCACAGCTCGAGCCAAACGTAGGGTCGTCATCGTCATCTATCAAGCTTCGAGCTGCTGTGATGAGGCCGATTGACTTGGGGCCCGTCGATGGACTACCGCGGGTCGCGCTACCCGTTTTCCTGGACGTGGTGCGTCTTGCAAGCGTGAACCGGCTAGGTCGATAGTACGATGTGGTAGGACGGGCGAAAATCCACACAGAGAAAAACACAATAGCGAAGCTAGGACTCCAGAATTTACCTGAATGAGCGAAGTGAAGAAGAATTTGCTTGCTGCTGCAATCTGCTGGCGCCGTAGACGCCCGGAAGCAGCACGGCTCGGGCGCCTGGCGAGTCGCGTGTGTGGCGTTTCATGATTCCCATTCCCGGGCGAAAGCGTGGCCGCGCCATGAGACTCGGAGTAGTATCGAGTCTACTTAGGACTGAGTAGAGACTATCAACTAGTGTGTGCGTGTTTCGTCTACAACGCTTCGCATATTTCTTATGAGTAATCCTCTGCAGGCTCTGTGTTACTAATAGAGCACTGCGTGGGCACTCAGGCTGTTGAATGCCTCGCGTTCGATGCCAGGTTCACATCGCTGGCACACGTTTGTGAGTGCGATCGTAGGTTGAATGGGTTGAGGCATACTGATCAACTCAAGGTCCGGAATCAGCGACGTCCATGCGGCGTATAGAGACGGTTGTATCCAATACAACTCACCTGGGACCGTCACGGTGAGGCACACCGCGGCTATGATCGCGACGGCCCAGTCTACATACTCCTAACAATTTGAGTCGCTCGTTTTAATTCAGGAAAAGAACAGAGAAGAGTCAAAATATACGCCCTGCTCTCAGTACAAATTCCGGATGCCACGTTCGACCTCATCCAACGCAATCCTCAAAAGTTCAGCTTCGAATGCGTCCAACTCGACGACCTCTGCTAGCCATTGTCGCCGCGTCTCCCAACCGGCAACAGCGCGCAACCGCTGTGCATCTTTGATCCCCGCCTCACGAAAGCGCGGAGCGAGGTGTTCCAGCGACGGATTCAGGGAACGAAGGAAGCGTAGAACGGGGGCAAACGGAATCTTGGTATGTCCCGATTCTAGCATGTTATGCTCACGTGCAGAGCGAGACACGGTCGAGGTATGAGGTTTTACCGGCACCGGCGGCTTGCGAGGCGTCGCCGGCGGCGTGCTGAGAGTTGATGAAGCTGAGCGTGTCTCAGGCTGTCTCTGCAACCAGAACACTCAAGGAGGGTCTATGAGGCTGGCGTAGAACCGGCTTACTGCGAGCTGGACCTCAGGCTGGTGTCGGGTGCGGCCGTCGCGAACGTGGATTGCGGCTGCTGTGGGTCGCATCGGGATCAAATACTGATCATGCCTTCTAAGCCCTCTCTTGCGTGAGCCTTTACGGCTCTCGGCGAACCAATACTTGGTGTAGTCGAGGATTGGCCATGCACCATCGTACTTGCTTGCATTCGTCCACATCCGCTCTACCTGAAGGTAGTGATGGGATGTCACCAGGCACTAAACCCATCCCACATTCACAGAACGTACCTCTGTGAGGTGGCGCTTGAGATCGTCTTTGTCTTGGCCCTTGAAATCTTCTGTTGTATCGAGTTCATTTAGGATGGAACCGTCCACGATCTCCTATTCCAATTCCTTTGTGAGGATCATGACAGACGGGTGGAGCACCGTGAGGCGTACTCGGAAACGATTTAAGTCTTCCACAGAAATTTGCATCTTCGCTAGGAAGCTGTCCTGGCCGGTATAGATGTTCACAGGCCGGTCTTTGGGTTTGGGAATACGCCCGCCTATCGAGCATGCAAAGGCGGATTTACGTATTACAGACGGTAGCCCACGTCCACACTGGCAAGCACTCACTTTTCGTTTTCTTCGGCATTGATGATAAGTTCTGTGGGATAGGATGGATCGGTACTACCGGTTTCGCCTTGTGCAAGGTGCAGGAGTGACGCTTAGGTGTGTGCAGCGGGGCAGAGTCCTGTTCAAGTTCAGGCTAGCGGTCAAGCAGTCACTTAAGAATGCCTACCGAAAGATCTGCTGACCGCGGTCAACTACGAGTATTTTCGACGGTCGTGCTTCTGCTCCCGAAGCCGAACTCACTTGACCCAACGGAGGCGCGGAGGATCTAAATATGCATTGTGCTATATAGTCGAGCCTTCCTTGCTATATCGCTGAAGGGGAATCGGGGTACCGATGAATTTCAGCTTTGACCTAACACTGAGCCAGTCCCCAGGTCGCCACTCTGTCAGCAAGCCTAGTTGAGACCCGGCCGTGACTGCATCGAGCATCAGTATCGATCGTAGGTGGACGGGAACAGTGCGGCCATAGACCCGCACCTTCGCAGCTAGACTTCGAATTGCATTCGTTTTCATACCATCAGATAGCCCTTGAATAGACCTCGCGTAAAGCTCACCGTCCCGTATCCCGTTGAACGCTCCACTACTGTGCGAAATCTGTACGTGGATTTCTCTTCGTTTCCTTAGTGTGTATGGAAGTTGAACCATGGCCAAGGCTGGCCCACTAGTAGCCTGATTCGCACGAACGGACGTGCTCACTGGATCTCCTCTGCTTGGATTATCTGGCCGAAGCGGATTCTACAAGTCCAATGCGCAACGTGTGGTCCGGTCTCGCACCTAGATTGGACGATATCGATGTACTGAAATTCGGGAAGTCTGCTGGCCCTCGAATTTCACTCTGATCCAATGTACGCCGGCGCCGGTTCGCCCAATGGCCTGCAGTCCAGTGCTGTAGGGTGCTGAAGCCATTGTGTGGGGAAAGACACGTCGTTCCTACTTCGAATCCACCATGCACGTCAAGGCCGGGATAGGGGGTACGGAGAGATGGAACCCGATCCAAGATTGATATTCAGTCGATTCCACATGGTGAGGCTGGTGAGGCGGGTGTGATCTCGAGTCGCTCCGGAACACTGACGAAGTCCAATGAACTATCTCTTTCACCTTCATCGACCGTGTCATGTAACTTCGGCCTCACCCAATTCATGGCACTGGCGCCGCGATATCCTGACGTTGCTCCGCGTTTACATAGTGGCTCGTCGGAGTCGTTTGGACTGCAGGAGGCTAACTCCCCGACACCCGAGCTGCAGGACGGAAAGCCCCTCGGACGAGGTCTGATCGCCGATGCCGTACTGTAATGCCAGCCTAGCGATAACACTTGATACACGTCACCGCAAATCGTGGCTCGGAATGGAAGGACGCACTAGCGAGCCCATATCAGACCACCCGAATACCGTAGCCAGAAGGGCTCTCTGATATGGGGCACGGAAATTGATGCCTAAAATCAAAGGACCGTTGCATTGCAAACGCAGCTAGTCAAATTTCTAATCATTCGCGGTGTTAGCATCGACTCGCTGGCATGGAACTTGGAACGAGACGTTGAGAAGGGATGCCACGATATACGTGCTGATGACACGAGCTCTTGCACTCCGAGCTCGACACCCGAGTGCGTGATGAATTCTAAATCCATATGTCAGCTGAGAATGACAATTGTCTGTAACAGTGCCGGTGAGAACCTTGTCATCCGCGACGTTTGAGTACGTACTTTCTACTACTGATGATACAATACGAAACAGATGCGGCCTGCTTACTGTCATCGAGAAGTCTGTCCACCGACTCGGATCAGTTGTCACCCTGTTATACACGTGCAGTGCTCGGTCGCGACACAGGAGGAAAAGCTTGCTAAGGAGGTCTAGTATGAGCCCTGCTCGTCACAGAGGCATACTAGTAGTTTCAATGTAGGGTAATTCCACGGCAAGTCTTTGATCCGCCAATTTCCGCTGGCGGTCCCAGCCGTCGGTCGCGTGCGCCGGCATACTAGGAAAGGGTGCCATTGGCTGCTTGAATCCCGGTCCTTGTTTCCATCGCCAATCAGTATCACGACGGCGGGGACAGTGGTCATGCTCAGCGTAACGACGAGTTGCGCAGTGAGGACCATTATGTGCTTGCCGCAGTAGATCTGAGGTGATATGGGGCTGGGGAACAGATAACTTAAGTATGTCGTGGAAAGCCGTGCGAATTCGAACCACCCAAATTGCCAAAACAGGCAAGTTCTCGTGAGAGCGGTCTGTCCGCCGAAAACAGCTGCAGTACGGTATGCAACGAACCTGGCTTTGTACACCCACCACCACCGCGACACGATATCCTCTTGATTCTTGCATTCTTAGAAGTCTTGTTTACTTTGCGAAGGTCTGCCCGTCTGTGTTCAGCGGAGCCGCTGAGTGCGCTCGCGTCTAAGCCCCGGGTCGGAGGAGGAACCAGATCGAAACAGATCCACGAGGACCAAACGAGGGCGTCGAGGTCCGCGATCTAACCCTCGGGATAAAACAGTTCGCACCTTCGAGCTGACCTAGCTGTTTCCAAGCTGTTGCAGTGCAAGCATCACCTGCGCAGGACCGCGACCGCATTAAGTACGCTTACCGACGCCCACCCGTCCCCCGTACTCGCACATAGCCGCTTCGCGCCATGGTCAATCGCCCAAAGTCCTCATCCTTGTCCTCCAGTTCGGGTATTCCGGTGCTAGAGACGCTGCGCTCTACCGGGATTTCAGCATCGGACATATTGCGCTCGACACGTTCGTCCCCGCTTCGTTCGTCCCCGCTCGCGAAGGTGGTTGTTCTCCCTGAAGCCACCACCATCGATCACGGAGATGACGAGCCCAAGGTGTCCAGCCACCCGCCTTCCGACCTGCCAGGCTCTCGTCGCCGAGGTTTGTCAACATCAACCATCCGGCCTAACCATGCGGATGGCGCGATCCCCGTTTCTCGCGTCACCTCAAATCCACTACCATCTGTTCAGCCCACAACACCGGCCTTAGCCTCCCTCGGTGTTGCAGATGCAGGCTCTTCCGCGCGTAGTCGATCGTCCTCGACGACCCGAGGGCGCCCCCTTCTGCGCGAGTCCATCTTCACCTGGCGCGTCCGCGCGCGTCGGTCGGAGACGCCGCCCAACGGCGTACCTCGAACCTGGTGGAGCTCGGGCGAGACGGAAGCGAGGCCGTGGATGGAGCCCGAAAAGCGGAAGTCGGTCCCGCCCGAGCAGGCTGAGGGATGGATTAGGACACGAGACGTGAGTGGCCAATTCTGCCGTTTACCGCGGGCGAACCAGGTTTTTGGATTCCAAAAATGATGATGACATCGTTCCCCATGAACCTTTTCGGAGAGCCTCACTGACTCTGGAAATGGTCCGAAATTATTCATGTCTGTAGCATGTTTGCCAAAAACACGCGTTTTTCGTCTCCGATCATGCTGAATCCGCAGCATGTTCTGGCGACATTCAGAGTCCGTGAAGGTTCCCAGAGGGGACGAATCTTCATAAGGATTTTCGGCGTTCGAGAATGCTGTTGTGCCCGCGGTGGTTGACAGCTGCTCGCTAACATCGCTCAGCGTGTCTCGAAAGCAGTCGTGAATATTATGGGCGCCGCAGAGGACATCGGGCACGAGGCTCTGGTGATCAGTTCCGAGCTGCTTGAATTCGCCCCACTTCCGGGTCTGCGCGTCGCTGCTATTGCACTGCTCGACATTTGGGAAGCCCTACAGATGGTCGATGTAAGTGCCCATAGCTTACAATACGACGGGAGGCTGATGCTTTAGGCAGGTGAACAGGATGGCTTGCCTGCGCTTGACCGAGCGTTGCGCTACCATGCTCATGTCCGTTCGAGAAGACATCGCAGAGGCCGGCGACACTGTCGGCGAGGAGTTGCTTCATCCCATCGAACGTCTTGTTGAGTGAGTACGCTACTAATGTCGTCTACTCGCCGACGAACATGACGTCCCCCCTAGGTCGTTTACCGCAGTGAATCGCTTCTTGATAAAGCAGAACCATCGCCCGTTTATCAAGCGGTATCTGAAGCGCGATGAGATTCAGCGGAATATCGTGAGCTGCGACAATGCTCTTAACGACGCCCTCAGCATGTTCAGCGTAGGCCGTCTTTTGATGTGGTAAAGGGTTCAGCTAACACCCTTGTCTGTTCCTAGCTCTCGATCCAAATTCGCATCCTCAAGCAGGTCCTGCAGGCAGAACAGCAACGCCAGGCCGACACTGCGCACCTCCTTGAAGAGCTGCACGGTCGCCGTGAGCAACCACGCGCCCTCCCTCCTCCCATGGAGAGCCCGGTCGAGCTGACAGGCGTGGATAGCCTGCACGCCCTCGACGTCACCCCGATCTCGTCGATCGAGCAGCTCATGCACGCGAATCCAGACCAAATCCGCACGACGCTCTCTGCGCTCAATTTCAAGCAGAACGAGCATGACCTTGCGCAGGATACCGCGGACTTGCGGCAGCTGATGCGCAGCGCGCTGCAAGCGAACAACGACGTGGAGATGATTCACACCCTCCAAGTCGGACGTGATGAGATGCCCGAGGCAATCAAGGCGCTCCAGCGCGCGCTCGAGAGCGAGGTCGCACGAGAGAGCGACGCTGCGGATCATGAGGACACGGTGCTCATCGCGTCGGTCAGCTCGACCGCGACCACGCACACAGGGGCGAGTGACGGCGCGGGTGGCGTAAGCCTGAGCCGGAGCGCGACCGTGGCGAGCGTGGAGAGCAGGAAAACGGCGAGCGACCGGAGCGCGAGCTACAAGCGCCCGCCGAAGGACACGCTCGATCGCGAGTTTATCGAGACGGGGATCGACGCGCTGCGGCGGCTAAGCACCATCGAGGTGTCGCTGCCAAGCTGGACGATTACGCGGTACGAGGTCGATCGGGAGGCGAAGATCGGGATTGGGTTCTTTTCGGATGTGTACAGGGGAACCTGGAGGAACCGGACGGTCGCAATCAAGGTCCTGGCGGAGGTGTCGCCCCGTCAGTTGTTCATCCACGAGGTGAGTTCGTAACGGTGTGCGGTGCAGTCGTCGTCTGACCGTTGGGCAGGTCAATATCTGGAAGTCGCTCTCGCACCCGAACGTGCTTGAGCTGCTGGGCGCGTCTTCGACATCGAGTGAGCCGCCGTGGTTCTTCGTGAGCCCGTACATGAAGAATGGCAGCCTCGTCTCGTACCTTAAAGGCCTCCCTAGCCTCGACTCTGTGGATCTGCTCAAGATGATGCATGAGATTGCGAAAGGCATGGCCTACTTGCACAGCAAGGGTATTCTGCATGGCGATCTCAAGGTACGTCTCCCCTCGATCGTCCTGGCTCCCCGGCTCACTCGTTGTGTCAGGGCGCCAACGTGCTTGTAGACGACCGTAGGCACTGTGTCATCTCGGATTTCGGCCAGAGCGAGATCAAGTCGGAGATGTACCGTTTGAGCGGAGCACCGATGCCGCACGGCACCCTTCGGTGGCAGGCCCCGGAGCTCATGGCAGGCCAGAGCGAGTTGACGCAGCAAATTGACGTCTACGCATTTGCCATCTGCTGTATCGAGGTCCTCACCAAGGGCACTCTGCCGTGGCCGCTAGCCGACGACGATGCAGTGCGCCACTTTGTACTCAGTGCGTTGCATTTACACAATGCACGCACTCTATCACTGACCACTCGTGCTCAGAGGAGAACATGCGCCCGGAGATCCCCATCGTAAATCAGAAGTGGGCACCCATGTTCGCAGAGATCATGCGCGCGTGCTGGAGGCGGGACCCGGCTGGACGGCCGTCCTTCCCAAAGGTCGTCCAGGACTTTCAGCGGCTCCGCCAGTTCGCTGGTGGTAATCTTGTAGACTCCCCGCACCTCCCGCTCCATGAGCTCATCGAAGAGCGCAGGTCGCCGGACATGCATCCCGTTCCGCTCCCACCCCTACCTCGTGAGTACACCACGGACGTGTGCCGCCGCCGTGACTAATCACTCCATCTGTACAGCTGACACAACGGCGACGTTCTACGAAAACAACCTCGAAGGCAATTCACTTTCCTCTGCAGACGAATCGTATCAGACTGCCCGTGGTGCCACGCCCGACTTCGAGCACATGGAGCGTCTGCCTAACTACGGATCGTTGCTGCCGTCGCCAGAGATGCACCGGCATTCCTCGCTGGGCATGTCAGATACCGACGACTCGGAGTCAGGTATCATGCTCGACCCGCCTGGGTACCACTCTCCTCCGCCCTTGGACGAGCATCTCGCTGAGGTCCGGAACGAGCGTCGCTACAGGATGCTCCTCCAGCACGAATTCCACCCGTCATGTACGTGAATTTATCTCACCAAGACCCTGACAGCGCTGACAGTTTGCGCTGTGCAGTGTCGCTTCCTCTGTGGACGCCGAGCCAGATACCCCTCGGTTCCGTAGGGTACCTCTTGAAGCCGGAGGGAGAGTTCATCACACTGTTCAACGCGTTTAAGCCGCTCGAGTCGTCAGGCGGCCGCACGGGCAGCATGGCGTCCATCGAGGGCTACGGCCGCGTGACAACGGGGACGCAGAAGTCGGACAAGCGGAACGTGGCGCAGCGGGGGATGGATATGATACAGTCGTGGCTAACGTCGCGGAGCAACCAGCCGCCGACGGCGGTGAGCCGGCGGTACTCCTCACCGCTGCGCGCGGGGCACAAGACGGCGCATCTGTTCACTGAGTCGACTGCGTACCGCTACATGGACGAGCTCGGCGCTCCGAGGCGGTGGTTCAAGGCGAACGTAGACGCCATCCTCAAGGAGTTCGGCGACCAGCATCGGATCGGGCGAGAAGACCTTTTCCTCAGTATGTCGTTCTGCATAGGTTTCCTTCCACTCTGAGTCTGACCTCCCGTCTAGTCATCGGTACTCTTGAAGCCCAGGACTACGCGCTCTACGTCAGCCACAGTCACCCTGACGGCCAGCTGAACTTCAACGTATACTCCTCGCCTCGAGCCGGCCAGCCGTGGGGACACTTCAATGTGACAAACGACCTATTGTCGTCGATAGTGGGCGGACCCGTCTACGACGAGCCGGAGGGCCACGCGCTTGACGTGAGCGCGAACAAGGTGTCCAGCGTCGGGCGCGGCGGCAAGTGGGACGCGGTGCTGCTCGCGCGCCTGCGCTTCACTACGGATGGCGTTGAGCCGACGTCGAAGTGAGCGATCAAAATGCATGTATTGTTGCGTTACACACGACGCATTCTGGGACATTGTACGATACATTCAAGTAACTACCTCACGTTCTCATCACTTAGCACATCGATATCCGGCCCCCTTGCATTGCATTGATTCATTGGAATGGAAGCAGCATACGTACAGAAGAAACGTTTGTATTTATATCAGCACTCGCATACTTATAGTTGTTTTTCATTATATATGGACATGTAACCATTGGCACTGTTTGTACCTTCTCCTCCTCCTCCTCCTCCTCCTCCTCCTCCGCCTCCAGTCATTCTGTGGTGTGACGGCTCGTCGGCAGATCCGGGCGTCCATGTGCCTCCGGCTAGAAGGCACATCGCTGTATAATGGTACCGATTTAGACGCACTAGTAGTACTCTGTCGTCGTTGACGGACAGTCGTGCCAGTGATGGCATTGATATCGATATTGCGGGACTCGTGAACGCAGGCATAATCACTGGCGCCGCAGCTGTCCACTGGCACGGCACTCTACGACAATCTTGTCTCAAGTTCTCCAGACATATCCGCGACTGATCAATTCCTTCCTTGGGGGCTGTACGTAGATGCTTTTAGCCTGAAGCCAAAACACTGACACCGGCTCGACTAGAATCTCGGATGAAATCAGTCGCAGAGCAGGCAGGAGGTCGATGCCGACGCTTGCCCGAGGCGGCCCGAGGGCGTCGGCTGGATGTCTGTCCGAGGAACCCGCCACAGCTAGAGTCGCCAAAAACACATGCAACCGGCAACCGTTCACCCCAACGATTTGCTCTGTCCATATTTTATCCCGCTTGTCGCTGAGAATGATGTCCGAAGTCCCTGCCTTCCTCACAAGTTCCGACGCACCCCCGCAAGGCGACAGTCAAGTGCGGCAAACGTGAGGAGAGGACGATACGAGAAACACGACCCTGAGGTCGGAGAATCAGCAGCACAGCGCTCCTCGAAGGTTAAGCCATATTATCTCCGCATCCGGATCATTCCACTGGCACATCGAGTGCGGAAAGCAGCTGCGGTGCGTTCACTTACCTTGCTCAGACCCGCCATGTCTAATACCCAGCTGTCCGGTCTGCGGCGTTCAGCCTCTGCTAGACATCTATTAGCCATGTTCGCGGATGGCTTCTTCAAAGATATCATCCCGGACGCGGTCAAGAGCCTTGCGCGCGTCCCGGTTCCGCGCTTGTCGGGTGGCTCGCTCGGCTACAGCGTCCTCAAATACGCCGCTTTGCTACTGTTCCTTGTGAACATCCGCTCGTGGCCCTTGACGTGGCATTGTGAGTGCACCACCTCATCGCCCGGTTTGTGCCCTGACGTGCCTTCAAGTGAGGGTATTTCATCCTGTGTTCACCTTGCGCCTGCGATGGTACCTCCTGCAACTCCGCCTCCTGTTTAAGCCGAAGCAAGTCAAGCGGAGCATCAAAGCCAAGTGGCTGGGCGAACTCCGCCCCGTTGGTCTCGACCCACTCGAATTTGTGCACGTATGGAAGAACTGGGCTTGTAAGTGCCTGCGAGCTGCACTGTGTTCGCATTTGCCTCATCGCTACAACCTTAGCTCTGGATGATTGCGACTATAACATGCATCTTAGTAACTCGTGTTATGCCAAGGTACGTCCCCACCTCACGGAGTCTCTTCGTGTCGTAACGCCAAAATACCAGAGCCTGGATTGTGTCCGACTAGAGGTGGCACTCAGATGCTTCCCGACGCTTTTCCGTGCAGGTGGCTGGATCGCATTGGGTGGTACGTCCCTACGTATGCCGGTAGTCGCTGTAGACAGCTGACAGCTATCCTCAGCAACGCACTACAATTTCTTGCGTGAAATTCCGATGCTCTCACGGTACGAGGTCCGGCTCCGAATTGCAAGCTGGGACAGCAAGTGGATGTACATCATTGCGCGGTACGTCACGCCCCCACAGAAGAACTCCAAGAAAAGCCGCGCGGACAAGGCTCTCCCGGTGAACGGCACCGCCAACTCTGTTCAAGACGAGAACGTGCACACAGGCGGCGCGCCTTACCCCGTGCTACACACGCCCTCGGATCTGCTCGACAGCGACTCGAAGTCGGGGGTTTCGACGCCGACCGCGGCACCACGCCCAACCCCGCGCACGGTGCACGTCGAGCCCGACGGCGCGACGCTCAACTGCGTGATCGTGAACGCGCTCTGCTTCAAGATCGGGCGCATCACGATCCCGCCTGCCCTCGTGCTCGCCGCGGAGGGCTTTGCGTCACCCGCCGGTGCTGGTGCGCGCGCGTACAGCCCAGAGAACCCACCACCTGCGATGGAGGAGGTGCGCAAGCTGTGGGGCGAGGAGCCGACGGATATGCGCAAGCTGCAGTCGTTCTATGCCGGTGGGTGGCGCGCGGTGCCCGAGGGCGAGCGGTGGTGGGAGCCGGCGCTGGCGGGGCTTGAGGAGCGGCGGAAGGCGGGAATGGAAATTGTGGGCTCGCTGCGGCAGGGGATGGAGGACGTACGGAGCTTGTGAGCTGTTGTTGGTTTATAGAGTGAGTTCCAGCCTGTGTGGATTGACGATAGATGACACTGGGCCTTGACTGCGAAGTGCCCCATAGACTACTAGATGCGTAGAAATCCCGCTTGTTGCTATTAGATTACTCATCATAGTCGCTACTCGAATCATTCAGTTCACGGCTACCCTCAGACGTCTGGAAGTGTAGGGCAGGTTGGTCCAGGCAGTGATGAAGTGATTCTACGTGCTGGCTCAGAGTTCGCTAAGACTTGTACAGTTATGATGCCCTGCAGCAGACTATCGGGAAAGCCGGCATGCACTGAAATAGAACTCAAGTCGCATTGCAGATGACGCAGGCTACATAGTACTATGCCTGGACATCCTAAAACATCAACCTCAAACATCAATTTAGTTCGAGTTCATTCCAGGTCTGTAATTGTATATTCCGCGACATACTACTAAGGAGTGACGTCATTGATTCTCAACTTCAGGCTTTACGAAGAGGCTCAAAATCGAGTCCTAACACGTCGGCCGTGGTCAACGGTGCGCATTTGCAGAATTTCCTGACGACTTTTCATACGAGAGACAGCATGTATACTGGATCGGAGCCAAGTTTCCAAGGCGGGCGACCCGCATACTCACTGAAATCCACTACATCGATATCGTCCAATCTAGGGTCGGGACGGAACCACACGTTGCGCGTTGTACATGTACTCCGCTTCGGCCAGGCCGTTCGAGCAAAGCAAATCTATTTAGCAATCTCCGCTTCTGCGAAATAAGCTATGAGCCGGTGCTTTCCATTCACACAAAGTAAACGAACAGAATTTGACGTACTGATCTCGCTCTACTAGTAGAACGTTCAGTGGTGTACAGGATGGTGAGCCTTATGTGACTCATTGTGAGGTCTATCCAGGGACTATCTGATGGTGTCCAAGCGAATAGAATCCGAAGTCTAGCTGCGAAGGTGCGAACCTTGTGCGAACCTATGTACCCGTCCACCTACGATCGATACTACTGATGCTCGATGCAGTCACGGCCGGGTCTCAGCTAGGCTTGCTGACAGAGTGGCGAGCTGGGGACTGGCTCAGTATTAGGTCAAAGCTGCAATTCATCGGTGCCCCGATTCCCCTTCGGCGATATAACAAGGAAGGCTCGACTATCTAGCACAATGCATATTGAGATCCTCCGCGCCTCCGTCAAATGAGTTCGACTTCGAGAGCAGAAGCACGACCGTCGATAACAATCGTAGTTGACCGCGGTCAGCAGATCTTTCGGTAGGCACTCTTAAGTGACTGCTTGACCGCTAACCTGAAAAGGGCTCTGCCCCGCTGCACACGCCTAAGCGTCACTCCTGCACCTTGCACAAGGCGAAACCGCTAGTACCGATCGATCCTATCCCACAGAACTTATCATCAATGCCGAAGGTAACAAAGAGTGAGTGCTTGCCAGTGTGGACGTAGGCTACCGTCAATAATACGCAAATCTTCCTATGCGTGCCCGATAGGCGGGCGTATCCCCAAACCCAAACGCCGGCCTGCGAACATCTATACCGGCCAGGATAGCTTCTTAGCGAAGATGCAAATCTCTGTGGAAGACTTAAACCGTTTCCGAGTACGCCTCACGGTGCTCCACCCGTCTGTCATGATCCTCACAAAGGAATTGTAATAGGAGATCGTGGACGGTTTTATCCTAAATGAACTCGATACAACAGAAGATTTCAAGGGCCAAGACGAAGACGATCTCAAGCGCCACCTCGCAGAGGTACGCTCTACGAAAGTGGGATGGGTTTCATGCCTGCCAGTGGTGACATCCCACCACTACCTTCAGGTAGAGCGGAGCTGGACAAATGCAAGCAAGTACGATGGTGCATGGCCAATCCTCGACTACACCAAGTATTGGTTCGCCGAGAGCCGTAAAAGCTTACGCAAGCGAAGGCTTAGAAGGCATGATCGATATTGGGTCCCGACTCGGATGCGATCCACAGCAGCCGCAGTCTACGTTCGAGACGGCCGCACTCGACACCAGCCTGAGGTCCAGCTCGCAGTAAGCCCGTTTTCCGCCAGCCTTATAGACCCTCCTTGAGTGTTCTGGTTGCAGAGACAGACACGCTCAGCTTCATCAACTCTCAGCACGCCGCCGGCAACGCCTCGCAAGCCGCCGGTGCCGGTGCAACCTCATCCCTCGGACGTGTCTCGACCTACACGCGAGCATCAAATGCCAGAATCGGGACATACCAACATTCCGTTTGCCCCCGTTCTACGCTTCCTTCGTTCACTGAATCCGTCGCTTGAGCACCTTGCTCCGCGCTTCCGTGAGGCGGGGATCAAGGATGCGCAGCGGTTGCGCGCTGTTGCTGGTTGGGAGACGCGGCGGCAATGGCTAGCAGAGGTGGTCGAGTTAGACGCATTCGAAGCAGAGGTTTTGAGAGTTGCGCTAGATGAGGTCGAACGCGGGACCGGGTATTTGTAGGCCATAGACTACGATTCTTCTCTGTTCTATTTTGCGTCGAAACGAGTGTTCCGAAGGCTCCAAAAAGTTCAGATTCGGTCGATGTCGCTGTCGTAGCCGCAGTGTGCGTCACAGTGAGTTGTATTGCCAAATACAATACGTCTCTGTTCGTCCCATGGATAATTGCGGACCTATGACTGACCAGTGAACTTCATTCTCTTCAAGCCGCGATGGAATGCACATACCCGTGCCAGCGATGCTCGCCCGTCGATCGCGAGGGCCACTCAGTGCTTGGAACAGCGTCTGCTCCTGCTGATGACTAGTTGAAGACATACGCGAAGTTTTGCGAGTTTGAGACCACATGCCTCTGGTAACCTCTGATAAGCATTCAGTGCGCGATATCCTCGACTGTATTTTCTGACGAAATATAAAAGCCACAGGGGAGGATATGCTCCTCAAAGTCTCATGGTGGCGATCATTCCGAGTCTCCAGGAATGGCAATGATGAAAGGCCACACGCGCGACTCACCTCGACAGGCGCCCGATCGTGGCGCTTTCAGGCGTCTACGGTGCCAGCAGATTGCAGCAGCAAGCAAATTCTCCTCGACTTCGCACACCCATGTAATTTCTGGGAGCTCAGGTTCACCAACGCTTTTTTCTGTTTGTTTTTTCATCGATCCCTCAGCATTCTCCCATCGACTTGGCCGTTCCCGCTTGCAAGACCACGTCGAGGAAGACGGGCAGCACGTACCGCGGTAGTTCATCGACGAGCTCTAAGTCAATCGGCCTCATCATAGCAGCTCGAAGCTTGATGGATGAAGAACCAATGTCTAGCTCGAGCTGAGCATTTGGCGGCGGCACCACTCGCGGCGACCACCAAGGATATCTTAGAGGACGTTCGGGAGGCCCAATGTCGTGGTCTTCGCTGTCGAACAAAACCAGTAAGATCGTTCAAGGTGCACAGAATGTCACGATGGGCCCCTTCACTTCCTTTATCTCCTACTGTTCGCCGTCAGTCAAGTCTATCACGGGTCACAGACGACGCGGATCGTGGCATCGTGTGGTCTTGGACGGTAGAAGGGGGAAACTAGGGGCGAACCCAGGCCCAAGATCGCATCGAAAGCGAAGTCAACATCCTCGTACGTGGTCCTCTGATTCTGCATTGCCGTGGAATGCTTTACCAGTACTTTGTTCCTGTAGGCGATGCTACCGGATGTTCACTCCCGCCTGGGAGGGTAGCACACGGCTGCGTCTGTGACCAACGAACGTGAGTTGCAACTCTGCGGATCAATGAATGCGTGAATTGATACATACCGGTTGCATAGGATGCATACACGTGGAACGACATCCCCTCCACTCCGTCTAGTGCCTGGGTGGATGGCTCACCACACACTGTTGCTAGCAAGGGATCAGAAGGGACACAGGCTCCTCTATTGATTTTCTAGCAGCACTCACCGTCTGTAGTGACCGGTTGGGAGCAGCTTTAAGGCACAAGCAGTCAGAGCATCAGAAAGGCGGATCCCGATGCACCCTGCGCAAGCACGGGCCGTGCGCCACCGCCAGCCTGCTGGTAACTCATGTTCCTGGCTACCGGAGAATCGATGAGCAACTCTCAGGGTCGGAAACGCACCTTAGTGTCAAGTCGCGCAGGGGCTGCAATTATATCGGACATTCTGACCTCCAGGTACGGTCGGATAATGGTCTGTTTGAAACACAAGGGTGAGCACAGCGAAAACACAGCTGTAATCAGCCGCGGATCCTCGTCCAGCAACGATGGTTCAAAGTCAAGAACAACGCGGACATGAGACGACGACCTTGTTCATGTCGGCGTCTACACCGGGGTGTGGCTGAAAACACTGGTCACGGGATCAAATCCCTTCCCTCGAGCTCAGCGATATGGCCCCTCACGGGTACGCACAGTTGGTTTCTGCGATGAACTTGCCTGATTGTGGTCCCTGTTTTACACAAGTTCACGGTTCGCTTCTCAGATAACAAATGCGGCGAGAATGATCTGCAATCAAGTACAAGGGTCGCGGACGCAGGGTCACGGTATGGTACACATTCTACACTACATCTGATGCTTCAGGGGCCGCTAATCGTTCCTTATTTGTACTCCAGATCATTTTCTCTGCCTACCTACGCCTCGGCCGTCAGCCTTTGCTTTACCCCGGCTACCGCCACAGCAGCCAGAATGATGCTACAAGGCGTGGTCATCAGCCCCTGGCGCACCAACATATAAGGAAGAAGGACGCACTGCACCTAACACATCTCAAACCCGGCAACCGACACGATCACGTCAATATACACTGGCACCGGCACGTCGAGCTCGTACAGACGGTGGTCCACCTTGCGGATGACGTTGTTCCACGCAGCACGCCGTCGCGCCGCCTGCGGACTGTCGCTCGTGGTGATGCTGGTGGTGGTGGGCGTGGTGTTGGTTGTAGGCGTCTGGAGGCTCGCGGAGCTCTGGGTGCTGATAGAGTCGGAGCGCCGG
This sequence comes from Fomitopsis pinicola, assembly GCA_001931775.1. Lineage (NCBI taxonomy): Eukaryota > Fungi > Basidiomycota > Agaricomycetes > Polyporales > Fomitopsidaceae > Fomitopsis > Fomitopsis pinicola. The sequence continues at coordinate 149,997 of MPVS01000004.1, forward strand.
TGGGACGGTTTGCGCTCGATGCGGCGGTGGGTGCGGGCGTCGACCATGGTCGGGATCACAGCCGGTTTCAAGAGGAGCTGTTGGTCTTGGATAAAGGCTGCCCACTCCGCCTGCCTGCGACGCCTGGTGCCCGGGATGAGGCCTCCTCTTTCGTCCACAGCGGACGAAGTCTCCAAGATTTCGTCGTCATCCCACTCGCTGGGGTCGAAGACCTGCGGCTGCACCGCCGGGACGAGGACCTCGGCCTCGCCTTGGGTGTGTTGCTATGGGGACGCTGGTCAGTGCGTCGTCGTCGCATCGATCGCCTCAGGCAACTCACCTTGATATTCTTCCACAGAAGCGGGTTCTCGAGGAAGCCGCCGTTGGTGGCGTCGTCCCACCTGGTCTGCTTGGGGACCTCGTTTGCGAAGCGACGTATCTCAATCGCCACGATCCCCTTCGAGACTGGCTTCTCCGCCATGGCGTACAAGGCACTGTGGATCGCGGCGAAGCATACTTCGTTGTCGTCGGACGTGGGCTGTAGTGGAAGGTGAGAACGAATACTGGAATAACTGAATGCTGTCACTGACCTGATGATGTGTCATCTGCATCTCTGTTGTTCCTTTATTTGTTCTCCAGGCCGATTTGCCTTGAAGATAGTCGTTCTGCGCGTTCCCGGTGGAAGGTCGAGCCTGAAGACGGTCTCGCTTCCTCCCTGCCGTGCCCGCCGCATTCGTGCTCCCCCCGGTATACAACCCCGAGTCTATCATCTCCTTTACCCGCGCGTCCCAGTTGCGCGGCTCTGCCGTCAGCAGTTAGTGATCGGTGAGCCCATGTCGCCTACAGGAAGACTCACTGTTGTCGAGTTGCTTCTGCAACGTCTTGTTCAGGTACTCCCAGTGCGGAGGGCCCATGATTGAAGAATAAGATGTGTAGTATGAAAATGCTGCGAAGAGTATATGAAGAGGATGACCCGTATACTGCCTGGTGCGATGGTAGTGGATGGCGAGAATAAGGACGGTGAGAGACGCGGGTTCAGAAGTTGAGCGATAATCGAGCGCTTATTGTGATCAACACTATCACGGGATTCCCACGCTTACATCGGTTCCGCTCAAACTCGAGTCAAGACTCAAGCTCCGAAGCCAAAGTCTTCGCACCTGACAGGCCCACTTTCGGTGCAGCGAATGGGGTAGCAAGCAATGGGAATGTAGCATCATAGGGTACGATTGAACTTTTCTTCGTAGTTTTGCTGGTACTTCAGATGCATACGTTGGACCAGAACACCGCACCTTGCCCACTTAAGCGGCGGCGGAAGAGAAGAAGGCAATGATCCGCCAGTGAGGACACATCCATCTCTGGGACATACTCATCCTTTCCATCGTAGGATGCACGCACAGTAGCGTGCTCACCCTCGCGCTCCTACCCGACTGAATGCCCTGTAGCAGACTATCGGGCAAGCCGTTGCGCACCAATTTGAACTCAAATCCCATCGCAGGCGACCCAGGCGATGTACCATGCCTGGACATCCTGAAACCTCGATGGGTCACATCGATATCGTTCGAGGTCATTCCAGGTCTAGTGCGTAACTGTATATTCCGCGCCAACCATCTGATTCTTACCGCGCATGAACTGCTGTGAAAAGACTGTTCGTCCGACACGACTATCGCGCATCATTTCGCATACTGAGGGGTACCAACATTAGATCTCAACTTGAGACTTTACAAAGAGGCTCAAGAGCGAGTCCTGACGCATCAACCAGGGTGAACGGTAGGCGTTCGCAGATTGTGCCGCGTTTCATACTATGGACGGCTGGCGGCGTTCTCCAGCAACTAGCATCTCATGGGTACCTTGACTCCCCTCCAGCAACATGGGAAGGAAATTCTGGTCTTTTAGTGAAATACACAGGAACACCACAGTCTAGATGATGCGAGATTTATTTGAAAATTAACAGGCACCCCTAGGACGGATTCCGAAGCCAAATCGTCGGCCTCTCAGCATCTATAGCTGCCCGGGAAGTTTCCTCAGACTGAGAAGTACCTATTGATGGCTAAGATGGTCTCCGGGTATGCCAAACGGTACTCCACCCGCTACTAGTACGTACTCTGAGCGACGAGCTCTCATTTTGGGGCTGGGTCTAGAGCAAGCCGCAGTTCCCCGCGACCCATTCACTCTCTATTGGTTGCAAAGATGTTCTCGTGACAAGGATGCCACGCAAGGCCATCGGGCGAGCCGGTATACACTGGATTGGAACCAGCTTTCTGTAGCGGAGGTCCCGCACACGTCCTGGAAATCACCACATCGACGCCCGATTTAGGTTCGGGATAGGGCCGCGTTGAATACGCAGTCCGCTTCGGCCAGACCATTCAGGCAGAGCAAATTCTGTTGAGCAATATCTGCTTGTGCGAATCAGGCTATGAGCCAGTGGTTTCCATACACACGAAGTAATCGAAGAGATGGCATTCGCGTACAGATCTTGCTCTAGAGCGTTCAACGGTCAACGGGATGGTGAGCCTTACGCGAGGCTATCCAGGGACTATCTGATGGTATGAAAGCGAATAGAATTCGAAGTCTAGCTGCGAAGGTACGAACCTACGTACCCGGCCACCTACGATCGATACTGGTGCTCAACGCAGGCACGGCCGGGTTACAACGCATTGCGCGGGGTGAATTGAGCTTGCTGGCAAGTGGCGACCCGGGAACTGGCATGGTATTAGGTCGGGGTTGCAGTTCATCGATACCCCGATACCCCTTCAGCAATATAGCGAGGAAGGCTCGACTTCTAGTATAATATATATTCGGACCCTCCGCGCCTCCGTGAGGTCAAGTGAGTTCGAATTCGAGAGCAGAAGCACGACTGTCAAAATAAGTCGTAAGTGACGGCGGTCAGCAGACCTTTCGGTGAGCATTCTAATACTGCGTTTGACCGCTAGCAGGACTCTGCCCCGCCGCGCACACCTCAGGCTAAGCTTCATCCCTGCACCTTGCGCATGCGGCGAGAACGACACTGATTCAATCTATCCCACGAAACCGATCATCAATGTCGCAGAACACAGAGAGTGAGTGCTTGCGTGGGCTCCCATCATGTAATATGCAAATCCTTAACGAGGCGCCTTTGTGTGGTCGACAGGCGGGCGTATCCCCAAACCCGGATGCCGACAGTTCAATATATATCGCGGCCAGGAAAGCTTCCTGGTGCAGATGCGGATATCTAGAGAAGAATTGAATCATTTTCGGGTACGACACACGGTGCTCCACCCATGTCTCATGACCTCACGAAGGAATTAAAACAGGAGATCGTGCACATTTCCATCCTAAATGAACTTGATACGACAAAAGATTTCGAGGCCCAAGACGAAGAAGATCTCAAGCGCCACTTCGCGGAGGTGCGAGATTCTACGAAAGCGGGATGGGTTTATTGCCTATTGACGTCCATTACTACTTTCAGGTCGAGCGAACCTGGACAAATGCAAGCAAGTACGATGGTGCATGGCCGATACGCGACTACACCAAACATTGGCTCGCGGCGACTCGTGCTCTTCGCGTACGCGAGATTCGGGAACGGCGTGCAAGGCATGGCCGTGACCACCATCGAGCCCCAATGCGGCCCACAGCTGCCGCAGTCCACGTTCGAGACGGCCGTGCCCGACACCAGCCTGAGGCCCAGCTCGCAGTAAGCCCGAATTCCGCCAGCCTCATACACCCTCCTTGAGTATTCTGATTGCAGAGACAGACACGCTCAGCTTCGTCAACTTCCAGCACGCCTGCGACACCACGCAAACCACTGGTGCCGGTAATACCTCATCCCTCGGAGGCGTCTCGACCTACACGTGAGCATAACATACCAGAATCGGGACATACCAAGGTTCCGTTTGCCCTCGTTCTACGCTTTCTTTGTTCCCTGAATCCGTCGCTTGAACACCTCGCTCCGCGCTTTCGTAAGGCGGGGATCAAAGATGCACAGCGGTTGCGCGCTGTTGCCGGTTGGGAGACGCGGCGACAATGGCTAGCAGAGGTCGTCGAGTTGGACGCATTCGAAACAGAGGTTTTGAGAATCGCGCTGGATGAGGTCGAACGCGGCATTCGGGATTTGTAGTGAGAGCAGGGCGTAGATTTCGACTCTTTCTCTGTTCTTTTCCTGAATCAAAATGAGCAACCCGTCTCAACAATATGTAGACTGGACCGTCGTAGCCGCAGCGTACATCACAGGATGCATTTGATATAACCGTTTTTATTCGTCGCATTCATACCGCTGATTCCGGATTTACGACTGAACAGTATGCTTCAGCCTATTGCTCTAACACAGAGCCTGCAGAGGACTACTCGTAAAATGCAAAGCTTTGAATGCAAAACACACGCACATACCTGATAGCCTAGCTAGTCGGTCCTAAGTGGACTCGATACTAGTACTCCGACTCCCGAGGCGGCCACGCTTTCAGTCCAGGAATGGCATCGTGAAACGCCACACACGCGACTCGCCAGGCGCCCGAGCGTGCTGCTTCCGGGCGTCTACGGTGCCAGCAGATTGCAGCAGCAAGCAAATTCTCCTTGACTTCGCTCATCCAGGTAAATTCTGGAGTCCCAGCTTCGCTGTTGTGTTTTTCTCTGTGTAGATTTTCATCCATCGTACCACATCGTACCGTCGACCTAGCCGGTTCACGCTTGCAAGACGCACCACGTCCAGGAAAACGGGTAGCGCGACCCGCGGTAGTCCATCGACGCGCTCCAAGTCAATCGGCCTCATCACAGCAGCTCGAAGCTCGATAGATGACGATGACGACCCGATATTCGGCTCGAGCTGAGCTTTTGGTGGCGGCACCACACACGACGACCGACGAGCACGCCGAGGATACCTGAGAAGACGATCGGGAGAGCGCTGTGGGCCCAATGCCGGGGATTCATGTCTCCCCGAACGACCGACGTCAACAAGACCGCTTGAGGTGTAGGGAACGCCACGATGGGCCTGAGGCCGGCGTTTGCCTCCTATGGCACCCCTGTCCGGAAATTTCATGGCGTCGTGGACTTCAACGGCAGAAGGGGAAAACCGGGGGCGAATCTAGCCCCAGGATCGCATTGAAAGCGGATTTGACAACCTCGTAAGTGGTCCCCTTGTTCTGCAGGGCCGTGAAATACCTCATCAGTACTCTGTTCCTGTAGGCGATGCTACTCACTCCCGGTTAGAGGCAAGCACCCCGCTGCGTCTGTAAACAATGAGCGTAAGCTGCAATGCCGCGGATTAATGAATGCGTGAACTGATGCGTCCCGGTTGCATAGGGTGCCGTCTGCGAAGAGCGACGTACCCGCACTGCGTCCGGCGCTCGGACAGATGGCCCACCACAAGATGCCTGTCAGCACAGTATCAGAAGAGATATGGGCTTCTCGGTCGAATAGCTCGCGGCACTCACCATCTGTAGTGACCGGTTCGACGCCGCTTGAGGCCCAAGTGGTCAGAGCATCAGAAAAGTTGATCCCGATACCCACTGTCGTCGCGCTGAGCATGGGCCATGCGCTACAGGTAGCCTGCTGGCAACTAATGTTCTCGGCACCCGGAGAATCGATGAGCAACTCGCAGGGTCGGGAACGCACCTTAATGTCAAGTCGCGCTGGGCTGCAATTATATCGGTTATGCTGGCGGGCGGATAATGGTGTGGAGTACAACGGTGAGCGCAGCGAGAACACAGCTGTAATCAGCCGCGGACCCTCGTCCAGCAACGATGGTCTAAAGTCAAGAACAACGCGAACATGAGACGACGACCTTGTTCATGTTGGCGTCTACACCGGCGTGTGGCTGAAAGCACCGGTCACGGGATCACATCCCATTTTCTCGGTTGAACGGCAGGATCTCTCCTGGGTACGCGCCGAGTCTCTTTTGTGACCAACTTGTCTCATTATGATCCCTGTGTTATACAAGTTCAAGGTTCGCTTTTCCGGTCGCAGACGGCGCGAATGATTTACAATCAAGTGCAAGCAAGGGTCGCGGAGACAGGGTCGCGGTATGGTACACATTCTACAGTACATCTGATGCTTCAGGGGCCTAACCGTTCGTGATTCACACCCTAGATCGCTTTGTCTTTTCACATTGCTCCGCCTACGCGTCGGCTGTCGGCCACAGCAGCCCGATTGAGATTGATGCTACAAGGATGCGGGCGTCAGCCCCTAGCGCACCCAGATATAAGGAAGAAGCACGCACTGCACCTAACACATCTCAAACCCGGCAACCGACACAATCACGTCGATATACACCGGCACCGGCACGTCGAGCTCGTACAGGCGGTGCTCCACCTTACGGATGGCGTTGTTCCACGCAGCGCGCCGGAGCGCGCCCTGCGGGGTGTCGCTCGTGGTGATGCTGGTGGCGGTGGTGATAGTGCTCGTGGTCACGGGCGTCTGGATGGTCGCGGAGCTCTGAGTGCTGATAGAGTCGGAGCGCCGGTGGGACGGCTTGCGCTCGATGCGGCGGTGGGTGCGGGCGTCGACCATGGTCGGGATCACGGCCGGTTTCAAGAGGAGCACTTGGTCTTGGATGAAGGCTGCCCACTCCGCCTGCCTGCGACGCCTGGTGCCCGGGATGAGGCCTCCTCTTTCGTCTACAGCGGACGAAGTCTCCAAGATTTCATCATCATCCCACTCGCTAGGGTCGAAGACCTGCGGCTGCACCGCCGGGACGAGGACCTCGGCCTCGCCTTGGGTTCGTTGCTATGGTGACGTCGGTCAGTTCGTTGTCGTCGCCGCATCGTGAACTCTGGGCAGCTCACCTCGATGTTTTTCCATAGAAGCGGATTCTCGAGGAAGCCGCCGTTGGTGGCGTCGTCGTCCCACCTGGTGTGCTTGGGGACCTCGTTCGCGAAGCGGCACATCTCAATGGCCACGATCCCCTTCGAGACAGGCTTCTCCGCCATGACGTCCAAGGCACAGTGGATCGCGGCGAAGCATGCCTCGTCGTCGTGGAATGTGGACTACAACGCAAGGTGAGATCGAACATTGGAACGACTAAATGCCGCTGTCGCTGACCTGATGATGCGTCATCTGCTTCTCTGTTGTTCCTATGTTCGATCTCCAAGCCGACTCGCCTTGAAGATAGCTATTCTGCACGGCCGCATTGGGGACTTGAGCCCGAAGCTCTCGCTCCCTCCTCCCTGTGCGCGCCGCATCCGTGCTCCCCCCGGTATACAACCCCGACTCTATCATCTCCTTGACCCGCGCGTCCCAGTTGCGCGGCTCTGCCGCAGCAGTCAGTGATTGGTGAGCCCATGCCGCGTACAGGAAGACTCACTGTTGTCGAGTTGCTTCTGCAACCTCTTGTTCAAGTACTTCCAATCGGGGGGACCCATGCTTGAAGAAAAAGATGTGTAGTATGAAGATGTTGCGAAGGGTGTCTGAAGAGGATGGCTCGTATTCTGCCTGGTGCGATGGTAGTGGATGGCGAGAATAAGGACGGTGAGCGACGCGGGTTCAGAACTTGAGCGATAATTGAGCGCTTATTGTGATCAACACTATCACGGGATTCCCACGTTTATCGCATCATCGATTCGCAGTACCACTGATCGACTACTGATCGTTCTCCGACCCCTCTTGAAGGGAGGGTCCAGGCTCTGCAGTGTGAAGTAGAGCTGTCTATAGAGATGATAGACTCATATAGTGCCGGGGATGCGGCACGCTCGTACAAAATATCAGGCCCCATGAGGTATTCAAGCTGCCCTTTCCAGCCGTTGTGGCGGGTGCGGCTCAACCTTAGGCACGAGACTGGTGGCGGGTGGGAGTACTGTGCCGCGAGTCGGACCGCGACTGTACTCGAAAAGAAAATGTGACTGGTGGGTCCACCACTCTCCGTATTAGGGTCTAATCAACGACCGTGCTCTATATATAGCATAGGGAATGACTTACGCTACGCCGCCCTTTGCGATCGCCCTCAATGACGCGTCGCACCCGTTTCTGCGCTCGATCGCCCCCCGCTGACGTCACCTCGTCGCGCCGTCGTACTTCCCGCACATATATATACCCGCGCACGTCTGAGCTTGCACTTGCACCTTCCCCCTCGACTGCCCCCCTCGTCCGCGCCCCCTCGTCCGCGCCCCCTCGTCCGCGCCCCATTGTCCTGCTAGCCCGAATGGGCGGATACGCTTCAAGTGTCCGCTGCCTCGTGACTGTGCGAGCCTGCACGCTCGTCGTTGAGTGTTGCCCATTGTTGCCACCTATGAGAGGTGTGCCCCCGCTCATGGGACGGCCTCCCGTGCGCCCTCATCGTATCCTCTCCCCTCACTGGTGCGCGGACCTTGCACCATCGTGTCAATGCTCGCACTGCCAGCCCGCGGTCGGCGGGTGCGCCAATGGGTGCGCTTGATATAAGTAATCGCGCCGGCCGGGTCGCTGTCGAGAGGCACATTCCCGTGCCCTCGCGTAAATGCGCTACTTCCAGCCAGTTGACAGCAACGGTCTGTCACAGAATCGGGCTACAGTAAATTAGTTAACATCCGTCCGCATTGCGGATGGATGCCTACAGCTTGCTTATAACTGGCGCATTTGCGTGCACGGCGCGGCGCGCCCTGCATCTTGTCACCTGACCGCGTTCTGCAAGTACACGCGAGAGGTTCTCACTGCCGTCCCATCACTATAATGGCAAGCGTGAGGGCCCTTGTAGGCATTGAAGAGATGTGAGTTCATACTAAACAACTCTAGTTTCCAGGCCCAGTACTAGTTCTACCTGGCTCAGTGTTTGGACGTGAGCGCACTCGGAATTGGCGGGAACGCCTGCGCCGCTACGGGATGATCAGACCTTAACCAATATGTTGGCAATGGAAATTGATAATTGAAGCATATGCCCGTAGTGTTGACCCAGGAGCTGAGGGCACCCTCCTGCAGGAAGAAGGATTCAAGTCCACATTCGAGTTGATAAGTTACGTACACTAATACAAAACAAATAAAAGCAGAGCACCAGGTCAATACTGTCGGCAGCGCGCAGCTGCACACCAGCAGACGCAAGAAGCAGTCCAGACTCCCCGGACAATCGTGGACTTTCGAGTGTTACACAGTAGGCTGCGATCCGTATCTGCAGCCGGGGTGGGGGGAGGGTGGTACGACAACGACGATATATCACTGCTGCAGCTGGTGCTTCGAGAGAGATGCGGGGCGAGGGCGGGGGTGTTTTGCGGCTGGACGAGCGGGGGGTGGGATCGCGGCAGCCGAGAGTTTGGAGACGGACGACGCTCATCGAGATTTTCGAGTCATACAGGTATACAAGCCGTCTATGAGAGAGACACAGCGCGAAGCGAACCATCACGGTCCATCCGCCCGCGCTCACCGTCTCCGCGCATCGAGGGCGGCAGCATGGCGGAGCGTGCGCACGTCCGGCTCGCCCGGCGTGTGCTCCGCCTCCGCCGCCTCGCCCTGCGCCGCAGCGGGCGCGGAGGGCTTGTCGGAGATGAAGACGTTGTCGCCGCGGATGTTGAGGAACGAGTACTGCGCGAGCTCGACGCCGCTCTGGCGGTTGTAGTTCGCATAGACGAGGTTGACCTGGCGCAACGTCTCAGACGG